>JADBJO010000017.1:125000-127500 GCA_016801955.1 Conus betulinus
TCACAGCAGTTCTGGCAGTGGTGGCTCTGGCCAGAAATGCAGGCAAAGAAAGAGGACACAGATGATGTCAGCGATCTGGAATCAGTATCTACCATGCAGTGATCTTCTGTAGACAAGTGTTGGGCTAACTAGTTCCGAATGAGGGGTCAAGTGATTACGTCGTTGGTGTCTTAATGGAACAACATTGATCGTGACTGGTTTGACATGGCAGCGTCGTAGGCTTTGTCACTTCAGTGAAGAGGTGTGTTTGACAGAGGTTGAAGGACAATAGACATGTCAACGGCCAGGCCCCCCAGCAGGACATAATGGAGAACGGAACAAGTGAGGTTGAGGGACCATGGACAAATCAACCATCAGACTCTCCAGCAGTTCATGATGTGGGTGGAGACATGGGAGGTTGAAAGACGATGGATAATCCAGCCGTCAGATTCCCCATCGGTTAATGATGAGCAAGAGGATATGTGAGGCGGAGAAACAGTAGACAATGTAACCGTCAGGTTCCCCATTGGTTAACAACGAGCGAGAGGTGGAGAAACAGTAGATATGCAAATCGCCTGACTCCCCAGCGGGTCATTACGAAGACGGGAATGAGTGAGGTTTAGGGACAATAGGCAATCAGACTGTAGGATTCCAGATTGAATTGTTGAGGGAGATTAAGAGGTTAGGTTGATGAACAACGTACAGTACACCCCACCCGCTTCCCCATGGTGAACAATGAGATAAAGAACAATGAAGTTGAGAGACAATAGGCAATATGGCTCAGGAAATACTTAACAGTTAACAACGAGAGAGGGGATAAGTCAGGTTGAGAGACAAAAGATATTTAAACAGTCATCCCTCCCCCTCCTCCTCTACTAATTAACAAAGGGGTCGGGACCAGCCGCCATGGCGAAGTAGTAAGCGTCGCGGACGCCTGGCTAGGAGGTCGCGGGTTCGATTCCCATCAGAGTCATGTGGGATTTTTCTGCTCCCACCGGCTCCTTCCCAGAGTTGAGTTTGCTGCAGACTCAGTTAGGAAGACTGGTACCACACAGTTGAGTTTCATCCACTTAATGGGATGCGTTTCTGAGAGTGTTGCTCACATTTTCTGACCAACACTGCAGGTGCTTGTATCTCTCGGGCCTGGTTGACGCAGGATATATTATGAAAGGAAGCGTAGAGTACAGCCCTGTCATGAAGTCTCAGATCGAAATAGAAATCCGTAGCATCATCTTAATCATCCTCATTCTCATCGATCAGCATAAAAAAAATGTCTCAAATTCTGTGGTCTTCGATGCCCTGTTCTCATGGTGACCTCAATTTGGATGTCCTCTCCAAAGTCTGTGGCCTTGGTTTGGTTCCGTCGGGGTCACCGGTATTGGCGAGTCCATTGGGGTTGTCGTTGGACGGACGTGGTGGCGCCCTCCGGAGGGAGAGCTCACTAACGCCGGCTCCGCGACTAAGCAATCATTGTCGTCAGTAGGGGGCTTAGTAGGTGGTGTCCTGCGTATGTTAGATCAGAACAGGCGCCACTGAACACCACCGGAGTGACTCGGCAGCAATGCAGTGTGTCCTCCGGTAGATTGCTACCTGACGACTTGACATTGATAGCTCCCTGTGGATTGCCGGTGCTGGTTCTGCGGCAGGACCGACCGGGCTGTGGCTGTGGACGGGGTGTCGGAATGAGCGGCGTGGGTGCACTGCCTCTGAGGTGGCGCAGAGGTTGGGACAGCCAAAAAAAGAAAAAAAAATGATAAATAAAAAAAAAATAATAATGGGTACGGGAACAAATGAAGTTAAGGGAGAATAGACAATTTGACCATCAGACTTCTCAGCGATTAATAACGACATCAACAGCCATTTTGCGCCGAAGATGAGAGGTGAAGTGGTTTTCTCGTTCTTCGTTTTCACTGTCCTAATTGTCGCATGTTTTTGATTGAAGAAGACCCATGAGGTCGAAATGTGTTGTGTTTTGTCCTGTCTGTATTGTGTTTTGTCCTGTCTGTTGGTCTGTACTTGTGGCGGTAACTAACCCCTTTTCGTTCTAAATTTTGCTTCATTTTCCGCCCTCAATCACTTTGTTTTGAAAATAACGATGGAATAGATAAGTAAGGTTGAGGGACAACAGAAACTTCATACGTTTGACTCATCGCAGTCGATAATGAGATAAGGGACAGGAGAGATTGCGGAACAGTCGACAATCCAGCCGTCAGATAGTCCATCCGATAACACTAATGGAGGAGACAAGTGAGGTAGAGGGACATCAGAGAATCAAACCAACAGGCTTCCAAGCGATTGATGGTGAGGGGGAACAAATGGGACTGAGCGATAATGCATGATCAGACAGTCACACTCCCTCGTGGTCAGTGGTCAGTGAGGAAAACAGTGCGACCAGGGGACGATGGGTAATCCATTGATCATACTCTGTCGGTGGTTGATGATGAGGGAGAGGACAACTGAGGTAGAGAGACAATGGATAGTTCAACCTCCAGTCTTCCCGGAAGTAAAGGAAGAGTGAAGG
>JADBJO010000017.1:132500-145000 GCA_016801955.1 Conus betulinus
GACGGGCTGTCGTGAAATGAATTCCCTTCAAAGGTACGTTCTGGCCACACATTAGGATTTTGTGCTAAATCACAATACAATTATTACATTTTGAGGCGTTGCATAGAACTGAACCGAAAATTAATGTTAAATTGGCAATAGATAAAATGAACACCTCCCCCACCAATCATCTCACCTCTTTCTTTTTTTTTTTTAAGGATTTCAACCAATGAAATCATTTTGCAGTCTGGAAATACATAAGTTGCCCTTACCTGATGCCACATTGCAGAACGCCATACTCACCCGCGATCCTCTCGTTGCGCCAGATGGCTTCCACAAATAGTCCCATTCCTTTCATCATCATCTGTCTGTCTGAAACAACCTGGTATGTACGTTGATGAGCATATCAAAGAGAAGAAACTACATCAACTTTCAGACATAATAACAGCTCTCAAAAACAAATAAACGTGCCTATGTGTAAATACTCGACTCCTTAAAAGCAAGGCCTGGGCACGTTAACTTTTGATGTGCAGCCTTCTGTAACAGTGTTCAGTCCCTGGCTGCTCTCACCAAAAGACCGGCGTGTAGGGGACTGGAATGGGAAGTCTCTGGCACCACATAGTCACGTTCATCTACTTCTGGATATGTCTCGTAGAGTGTCGTTCAACTTCCCAGGACCAGCACGGCATTTGATATCATCTCTCCGCCTGGTTGACCTCGGAAAACAAGAAAGCGTCGAGTACAACCCTGTCATGTTGTCTCAGAGCAGAATGGCGCTTCGATGCATCATCTCCATCATCCTCATCGTTGCAGATCACGAAACGGATCACTTTCTATGGCCCTTCGTTTTCCGTTCCCGTGGTGCGCTCAGTTTCCATTCCTTCTCCACGTCTACGATCGCTGTCAGTGTGTGTCCAAGACGGCAAGTTCATCCTCGGATATACGTGACTGCGCTCTCCCGAGGGATGGGGAATGGGGGAGGGGAAAGATCCGTCTTTGCGTGACGACGTATTTTTTTGTTGTCAGTAGGGAGCATAGGAGGTGGTGTTTTTAGATAAGAGCAGACAGCAGTGAGGGCAACAGAGAGATTCATGAGTAGTGCAGTGTCTTTTCTGGCGGACTGGCCCATGTCGGACTGAAAATGACTGCTGCCTGTTAACTGCGTGTATAGAGCCGTGACGGGACGAACGGGGATAGGACTGAGAGTCAGGGGGAGCAGGAATATAAGGCATGGGGAAATACTGACACTGAAAAGGCCCGTTAAAAGAGAAGAAGACGACGACGACAAACCACGACGACAACCACGACGACAACCACGACGACGACGACGACGACGACGACGAAGAAGAAGAAGAAGAGAGAAGAAGAAGAAGAAAAGGAAGAAGAAGGAAGGAGGAGGAGAGGAGGAGAAGAAGAAGAAGAAGAAGAAGAAGAAGAAGAAGAAGAAGAAGAAAGAAGAAGAAGAAGAAGAAGAAGGTAGAAGAAGAGAAGAAGAAGAGGAGAGAGGAGGAGGAGGAGGAGGAGGAGGAGGAGAAGAAGAAGAAGAAGAAGAAGAAGAAGAAGAAGAAGAAGAAAAGAAACAAAATGAAAAAAAAATGATGATGATAATAAAGAAGACTAAAGAGGCAGTGTGCTTTTTGGACTCAAATGAATACACACAACAGCCGGATTCAAGGCACAGAGTGGGTGGGAAGGAAGGAGGGTTGTGGATAGGCCTTTAATTAACAGCAACACTTAATCAAAAACACTGGCAGAGTGAGTGACAGTCAGCACTAGAAGGAACAGACGACTCAGAAAGGCCTCAGTGCTGCAAGTATGTGTGGACCAGCTATTGTTTCGTTTTGTTTTTTTTTTGTTTGTTTTGTTTTGTTTTTTTTTTGTTTTGTTTTTGTTTTTTTTTTTCTTTTCTTGTTCTTGTTGTTTGCTTGCTTGTTTGTTTTTTTTTTAACGCAGTGCAACTTTAGCCACCCGCTTTTCCCCTTTACTACTCTCTTTTTCGCTCTCCCCCCCCCCCCCCCCCCCCCCCCCCCCCCCACACACACACACACACACGCACACACACCCCGTCTCATCTCACACCATTAACGAGTTTCATTCCCACCCCCACCACCCCGCCTTCATCATTTCCAGCCCTCCATGATTCATTCGTCTGTTGCCGCCGCAGCAGGAGTGTGAACAGGTCTGACCTTGACTGCTGCTGCTGCTCCTCCCTCTGCCAATTATGCAATGACCACCTGCACTGCGCGCCTCCCTGGGCGACGCCTCAGAGCCACAGATCCATTTCCGTCAGCCGGTTTTGGTCTCAGTTCTTCTTCACCAACAGACCGCCTACGTGTTCAAAATGTGCATCATTAGCATGACGTAATATCTCTTTTTTTTTAAAGGTGAAATGGATCACGTGTTACGGTGTGTACGTGGTCTGTGATAAGTCTATATGTAGGCACGCTTTAATCTGTATTTTCGCATTATGAAAAAAATGGTATTAACTCGTCCGATATAATTTAACTGATTTTCTTTTATTAATATATTTTTGACTTGTCTCTTATTACTTGGTATTTGTTAGTGATGATAAGTTTTTAAGTGACAGTTTTGTAATATTGATTTTCCTGGTGAAAATATTAACCGCAAATTCTGGGCCGTTCAAATTCAATGGCATCGCTTTGCATAGTGTGACTGGTAATGTGTTTGGTATTTTTTGTTCTGCTAATTAGATTACCCTGTTTGTTCTTACTGAGAAAATATTAAAGTTAAAGTTGCCAGGAGCGCGCGAGCGCGCGCGCACACACACACACACACACACACACACACACACACACACACACACACACACACACACACACACACCGAGATTACGTAGCCTTGTTTTTTTTTTTTACATATGTCAGTCGAAGAAGAAGAAGGGGGAGGACGAGGAGGAGAAGAAGGAGTAGGAAGAAAAAGAAAAAAAAGAAGTACTACTACCACTACTATTACTACTACTACGACCACCACCACTACCACCTGAACATCAACAACAACTAATGTACAAGAGAAGAAAAAGGACCATCAACTGTGTTGTTTGTTGTCTGTGGACGAAAGTGGCAGGGTCAAGCGTGAACAGAGTTAGAAGACGACAGCAGAGGCACCCCTGTTGCATGCAGACAAGCAACACTGCAGCCCCAAATACAGTACTCGCTAATGGAGCTTGTAAGACAATACTCTCGGTGGAGCTTGAAATACAAATACTCTCCAGTGGAACCCCAAACGAAATACTTTCCAGTGGAGTCCCAAACGAAATACGAAGTACTCTCCAGTGGAAACCCCAAACGAAATACTCTCCAATGTGGACAATACTCTTCAGTGGAACTCGAAATACAATACTCACCAGTGGAGCCCCAAATGCAATGCTCTCCAGTGGAGCCCAAAAGGCAATACTCTCCAGTGGAGCCCAAAACGCAATACCTTCAGTGGAGCCCCAAAGGCAATACTCTCCAGTGGAGCCTCAAACGCAATACATTTCAATGGAGCCCCAAAGGCAATACTCTCAAGTGGAGCCCAAAACGCAATGCACTTCAAAGGAGCCCAAAACGCAATATTCTCCAGTGGAGCCCAAAACGCAATGCACTTCAATGGAGCCCAAAACGAAATATTCTCCAGTGGAGCCCAAAACGCAATGCACTTCAGTGGAGCCCCAAAGGCCATATTCTCCAAAGGAGCCCAAAACGCAATACACTTCAGTGGAACCCCAAAGTCAATATTCTCCAAAGGAGCCCCAAAGGCAATACACTTCAGTGGAGCCTCAAACGCGATACACTTCAGTGGAGCCCCAAAGGCAATACTCTCTAGTGGAGCCTCAAACGCAATACACTTCAGTGGAGCCCCAAAGGCAATACTCTCCAGTGGAGCCTCAAACGCAATACACTTCAGTGGAGCCCCAAAAGGCAATACTCTCCAGTGGAGCCTCAAACGCAAGACTCATTTACAAACTTGCACACAAAAAACAAAGTAAAGCAAACACACATTACACAAACGTACAATGAGATTGAGCCATGAACAAAGGAGATGAATTTGAAGGAAATTCATCTAAACAGGTGTTGCCATGTGAGACATAAACACTTTACAGCAGTCTCCATGAACACTTTGTTCACAGATGTCCCCACCTGACGTGATCTTTGGATCTCTGAGGGAGATTAATATTTTTCATCGGACCTAAGATTTTACGGAAGGTAGATTTTTTAACAAAAATTCTGGTGCGTTTTTGAAAGATGTATTTTAAAAGAGATGTGTGAATGTTTTTGTTTTTTGTTTTCTTTTTTTTTTTTTTTTTTTTTTTTTTTTTTTGGATGACTTGAGTTTTTTTTAACGTAGTGACAGCCCTGATATGGCCCTTTGCGGTCGGCTGGGCTATAAGCAACATTACCTTACCTTACATTACCTTATTTACCTCCACAGATACATTGTATTGACCAGAGTATCTTTCTGATGTACTCCAGATCTGTGCTACGTCCCACCAGCTCTTCTGATACTCGACTTCTTCGGGTACCTCATACCAGAACTAAGACTAAGGGACAATCTTCAGTGACTTAGAACAGACTCCTTGACAACCTTCGACTCTGTGATTTCTTTTTGTCACTTTTAAGTCTGTCGCTGAACCTCATCTGTCTCCTCTTGGCAGTCAGTCTGACTGCGGTATGTCCATTCACATAGTATGCATTACACTGCACATGTGTGACAAGTCTGATCAGTATACACGTACGTATCTATGCATGCATTCTTGTGGAGAAATGTGTATATGAATGTGCTTCTTGGTCTCTCTGTGTGTGTGTGTGTGTGTGTGTGTGTGTGTGTGTGTGTGTGTGTGTGTCAAATAGGCGTTGTTGTTGAGTGCATTTTTCAATGTACACGTGTAATCATTGACATAAAGTGTGTGTGTGTGTGTGTGTGTGTGTGTGTGTGTGTGTGTGTGTGTGTGTGTGTGTGTGTGTGTGTGTGTGTTAGCAGCAGCAGCAGCAGCAGCAGTAGTAGTAGTGTAGTAGTAGTAGTGGAGCTGAAAACAAAATACTTTCTGGTGAAACCCAAAACCGACTACTCTCCAGTAAAGCCCTGATCACAATACTATCCAATGCAGCCCCAAACACAACACTCTTTAGTGGACACCAAAACACAATACTCTCTAATAGAACCACAAACGGAATACCCTGTAGTGAAGCCCTAATCACAAACCTCTGCAATGGAGCCCCAAACACAACACTTCCCTGTGGAACCCAAACCACAATACTCTCTACTGGAACCACAAATACAATACTCTGTAGTGAAGCCCTAATCCTGCGAAAGGCCAAACACAATAATGTGTGGTGGAACCCAAAACACAACATTCTTTTAGCGGAACCCCAAAACATAATACTGCGCTGTGGAACCCAGTGCACAATACTCTCCAGCTAAACCTCAAACACAATACTCTCCAGCTACACCTCAAACACAATACTCTCCAGCTAAACCTCAAACACAATACTCTCCAGGTAGCCTGAATCACGATACTGTCTTAAGGGGAGCCCTCGTGCTATGTCTGAGGGCTGAAGAGACCAGCAGATGGGGCAGACAGCTGGAGACTCTCATTACCATAGACAGTGCAAGAGAATGCTATGAATGTTCTCATTTGTGTGTTTCACTTGGATCAGCTGGATGGACATAACGATGGGCGGGAACGAGTTTGGGGGTACCGGAGTGACGGATTAGGAATACGGGATATGAAGAATGTTCAAATCTTGAGAGAGAGAGAGAGAGAGAGAGAGAGAGAGAGAGAGAGAGACAGAGAGAGAGAGAGAGACAGAGAGAGGAACTAAAAGTATGAAAATGCCCTTCCCTCCTTCCTTTCATCCTTCTTTAAAGCGAACACATTGCATTTGATTGTCATTTTATGGGGATCGATAGGAACGTAAACCCTAATCGGCGAAGTAAAACGGACAGTAGATAGCACATCTTACAAAAATGACGATGATGATAATGATAATGATGATGATGATGATGATGATGATGATGATGATGATGATGATGATGATGATGTCGACGACGACAACGACATGTACAACAACAACAACAAATACAAAAACAAAAAAAACACATCATCATCATCATCATCATCATCATCATCTTCTTCTTCTTCTTCTTCTTCTTCTTCTTCTTCTTCTTTATCATCATCATCATCATCATCATCATCATCATCATCATCATCATCACCACCACCACCACCACCACCACCACACCCACATCAGCAGCAGCACCAGCAGCACCAGCACCATCTTCATCATCATCATCATCATCATCATGGTGATTAAACCACTTTGTATCTGACTTCCAACCGAGCCGCCTGGGTGGTCTTGGCCTCAACAGCTGGGCACGGTAGAGAGTTCCAGTCTGTGACTGTGTATGGCAGGACAGTAGCCCGTTCCTAATGCTTCCTGCAACAGATCTGCGCCAACTTGCTGCAGTGGGAGCACCGGCAGTGCTGCAGTGGCTAGACGAGTTTCTCTCCGTCCCTTCATGCTCACTATGGTGGGCTGTAGTTGTTTAGACGAGTTTCTCTCCGTCACTTCATGCTCACTATGGTGGGCTGCAGTTGTTTGGACGAGTTTCTCTCCGTCCCTTCATGCTCACTATGGTGGGCTGCAGTTTGTTTGGACGAGTTTCTCTCCGTCCCTTCATGCTCACTATGGTGGGCTGCAGTTGTTTGGACGAGTTTCTCTCCGTCCCTTCATGCTCACTATGGTGGGCTGCAGTTGTTTAGACGAGTTTCTCTCCGTCCCTTCATGCTCACTATGGTGGGCTGTAGTTGTTTAGACGAGTTTTTCTCTCCGTCCCTTCATGCTCACTATGGTGGGCTGTAGTTGTTTAGACGAGTTTCTCTCCGTCCCTTCATGCTCACTATGGTGGGCTGTAGTTGTTTAGACGAGTTTCTCTCCGTCCCTTCATGCTCACTATGGTGGGCTGTGTAGTTGTTTAGACGAGTTTCTCTCCGTCCCTTCATGCTCATTATGGTGGGCTGTAGTTGTTTAGTTGTTTAGGTTGTTTAGACGAGTTTTCTCTCCGTCCCTTCATGCTCACTATGGTGGGCTGTAGTTGTTTAGACGAGTTCTCTCTCCGTCCCTTCATGCATCACTATGGTGGGCTGTAGTTGTTTAGACGAGTTTTCTCTCCGTCCCTTCATGCTCACTATGGTGGGCTGTAGTTGTTTAGACGAGTTTTTCTCCGTCCCTTCATGCTCACTATGGTGGGCTGTAGTTGTTTAGACGAGTTCTCTCCGTCCCTTCATGCTCACTATGGTGGGCTGTAGTTGTGTTTGGACGAGTTTCTCTCCGTCCCTTCATGCTCACTATGGTGGGCTGTTGTGTTTGGACGAGTTTCTCTCCGTCCCTTCATGCTCACTTCATGCTCACTATGGTGGGCTGTAGTTGTTTGGACGAGTTTCTCTCTCCGTCCCTTCATGCTCACTATGGTGGGCTGTAGTTGTTTGGACGAGTTTCTCTCCGTCCCTTCATGCTCACTATGGTGGGCTGTAGTTGTTTGGACGAGTTTCTTCCGTCCCTTCATGCTCACTATGGTGGGCTGTAGTTGTTTGGACGAGTTTTCTCTCCGTCCCTTCATGCTCACTATGGTGGGCTGTAGTTGTTTGGACGAGTTTCTCTCCGTCCCTTCATGCTCACTATGGTGGGCTGTAGTTGTTTGGACGAGTTTCTCTCCGTCCCTTCATGCTCACTATGGTGGGCTGTAGTTGTTTGGACGAGTTTTCTCCGTCGCTTCATGCTCACTATGGTGGGCTGTAGTTGTTTGGACGAGTATCTCTCCGTCGCTTCATGCTCACTATGGTGGGCTGTAGTTGTTTGGACGAGTTTCTCTCCGTCGCTTCATGCTCACTATGGTGGGCTGTAGTTGTTTGGTCGAGTTTCTCTCCGTCGCTTCATGCTCACTATGGTGGGCTGTAGTTGTTTGGACGAGTTTCTCTCCGTCGCTTCATGCTCACTATGGTGGGCTGTAGTTGTTTGGACGAGTTTCTCTCCGTCGCTTCATGCTCACTATGGTGGGCTGTAGTTGTTTTGACGAGTTTCTCTCCGTCGCTTCATGCTCACTATGGTGGGCTGTAGTTGTTTGGACGAGTTTCTCTCCGTCGCTTCATGCTCACTATGGTGGGCTGTAGTTGTTTGGACGAGTTTCTCTCCGTCGCTTCATGCTCACTATGGTGGGCTGTAGTTGTTTTGACGAGTTTCTCTCCGTCGCTTCATGCTCACTATGGTGGGCTGTAGTTGTTTTGACGAGTTTCTCTCCGTCGCTTCATGCTCACTATGGTGGGCTGTAGTTGTTTTGACGAGTTTCTCTCCGTCCCTTCATGCTCACTATGGTGGGCTGTAGTTGTTTTGACGAGTTTCTCTCCGTCCCTTCATGCTCACTGTGGTGGGCTGTAGTTGTTTAGACGAGTTTTCTCTCCGTCCCTTCATGCTCACTGTGGTGGGATGCAGTTGCTTAGACGAGTTTCTCTCCGTCACTTCATGCTCACTATGGTGGGATGCAGTTGCTTAGACGAGTTTCTCTCCGTCCCTTCATGCTCACTATGGTGGGCTGTAGTTGTTTAGACGAGTTTCTCTCCGTCCCTTCATGCTCACTATGGTGGGCTGTAGTTGTTTTTAGACGAGTTTCTCTCCGTCACTTCATGCTCACTATGGTGGGCTGTAGTTGTTTAGACGAGTTTCTCTCCGTCACTTCATGCTCACTATGGTGGGCTGTAGTTGTTTAGACGAGTTTCTCTCCGTCCCTTCATGCTCACTATGGTGGGCTATAGTTGCGTTTGTAGCCGTTTCAAAAAAGAGGGCCATTTGAGCCACTTTTTCACCGTGATCAAATGTAGGTAAGTCCTGCTTTGTTTGTCTCATTTCATACAGTTTATATTTTACCTGTGGGAGAATTTGAATCCCCCCCCCCCCACTCCACCCCACCCACCCCCACCCCTTCCTCTCCATCCTCCTCCAAAAAAAGGATTTCCATGACCGTTACCAATTTTATTCATATGTACCTCGTTGTGTCAATGGCGGAGGGGAAGGATATGGGAGAGGGAGGGGGGGGGGGGAGGGGGGCAGGGGTTCATAACTCATCAGGTGCCTTGCACACACGTTTCTCTGTTTACTGATGAGCATGCAAAGAAACCTCTGTCTACACATAATAACACTTCGTGCTGGCATCGGCCATCGTACCGTTACCTCTGGGTACAACTCGAGTGATGAGATCCATACCGTCCTCCTGTGCGGAGAGAGAAGCGACACCCTGTTATCAGTCCATGCATGGAACGCGTGTAACGGATATCTGGGCTCATATTAACTGCCCGTGGGCATCTCCCAAAACGCCATCATTGCTACCTCCAAGGGAGCTCATAACTCGCTTGCCCAGGAAAACACTATCTCTGCTAAGCCTAGCTAATACTTCTTCCCCCACATTCTTGCTTCTTCCACTTTCTCGCGTTTCACCTTTCACTCCCGTTCCACTCCTTCACCCCCCCCCCCCCCCCCCCCCCCCCCCCCCCCCCCCCCCCATCTCCCCCCCGCATCTCACTCTCTTGGAACGGTTCCCCTAGTCTGCATGATCCCGAATGATAGTTTGAATATAACTGTGGCATTTCCCCATGTCTGAAGAAGATTGAGTTTCGCCGTTAATGTTAGTTTAGGATTTGTCTGGCATGATTTTCTTTCACTTCGGACTTAGCTTGGAGGTTGGGCACGCTGTGCATTAGAAGCTGACATAGATGCAGCTTTCCTGAGCCATGGCATGCTCCTTGGATGACTGCAGCCTTGCAGTTAATGATGGAAGAAAATATGGGTAGCTTATTCTTTAGATGACAGTGGTTTTGAAGGCAGTGATTTAAGAAAACGTAGATGGCATGGCCTTACCGTAAGTGTACGTCCTTAGAGTAAGTGCAAAATTTGATAATCAGACAGATAATGACTTTGATCCTTCCCTTCAAAGTCTTTGTTCAGATCATCCGTTTTAATGTTTCGAGTGGTCCTTTGTCTAAATCATCCAATGTATCACTTTGAATGTAATCCGAGTTCAAATTATCCAGATGTCTGCTTCAGCTGTTTCTTACTGCTCTTTGTCCACAATCATCTAAACCATCACCTCGAACATAGTTCTTTGGCCGATTCAGCCAAACCAACGCATTGAATTTCTGGATAGTTCCTTGTCTAAATCATCCGACATTGTTTCTGACTGTTTCATATCATTTTTTTCCCAAATGGTGTCACATTTGTTTGCAAGTCTGTGTCCAAATCAACCAAATCTTCACCTTCCAAATTTCTGGTCCCTTAACCTTGTCAAATGCATCAAAAACGGCGCCTTGGATTTCTTTTAACAGTGCAAGTCATCCGAAGCAACACACGCGTGTTTCGCAGTTGATATTTTAAATCAACCCAATCATTATATTGAACGTCTTTTTGAAGTTGTTTAACCAAATCATCATAATCATCACCTTGAAGGATTCTGACGGCTCTTTTCCAAATCATCCCAATATCCTAAAATATTCCATCAATTCTGTATGCTAATCACTCAGATCATTACCTTAACTGATTTGAGTGTTCCTTGTCTAAACCAGCATCTGAAAGATTCTTACAGTTTTATCTTAAATCATTGTGCCAGCCTTGCCTACAATTATGTGTCCAAATCATGCAAACATTCATCTTGAACGTTTCTTACAGTTCTTTGTCCGATTCATCAGATCATCTTGAACGTGCCTTGCAGTTTTTTTCCCCCTAAATCACCCAAACCTTCATCCCGAACACTCCTAACAGTTCTTTGCCCAAATCATCCAAACCATCAAAAGAATCGTTTCTTTCTATTGGTGCCTAATCGTCCACGCCATTAGACACTACGTTTCTGAAGATGATTGTACAAGTTATTCAAACCGCCTCGTAGAACATTTGTTACAGTTATTTTTGCCTGAGCAGTTCAATTATCAGTTTTCAACGGGTTTTTTTTTTCATAATCATCATCATGTTTTTTTTATTCTTGATGCCAGCAAGCCTGGTAGATAACTCTAATCTGTGACGAAAAGGAAATTTTTGTATGACTAAGGAGGTTAGAGACTGGCTTCGGGGCTTCTACGGTAGCCCGATTCGTCAAACTGCCGATCTGAAATAACGCAAGTCAAATCTTCATTTTGCGTTGTTTGAATTTTATTAACCCCACTATGCGCTGAAATTACCAATTTGTCAATAAAGAAAGATCAGTGAACACCAGCCAAAAAGGTCTGTGACAAAAAATGATTGTGTTTTTCGGTAGCGTTGTGAATAGCCAAACAAACTGAGACGGGAAAAGACGCCTTGTCGAGCACCATTCTTGAGTCCAGTACCATGTTTAGTCATACGCGTCCTTGTCACTTTCGACTGATTGTTTTTGCCGCCATTTGCACACCGGAAGTCGATTGATGATGAAAGGTATATGGAGTCATTTCCAGTACTGTCTAGTCTAACCCCCCCAGAGGGCGCTTCTCTGCAGGAAGTCGTGGGACTGGGCGTCGGGAGCCAGACTGTAGTCATTAGTCAGGCCTCCTCCCAAGCTTAAACGATTCAATGCTCCGGGCAATCTTCAGGGCGCGTTACAGGGACAGATGATGTTTGCAGTCGAGATATACTGTGGGAAAGATTGTGTGTCTGCGCCCATCAGGGTCCTGCCTCTGTCTGTCGATTGTTGGGCAGGTATTATAAGGCTGGGTGAGGATTTGGACAGATTGCACGATCACAGGTGGCCTTTAGAGACGGGTTTTCTTTGCATGTTTTTCAGCCTTTAGCCTTTTTGGTGTTCATCACGTACTGTAACCACAGTTCGTGCACTTTATCGACAATAAAACGTCACTGTACTTCCTCTTATAGTTGGTTATAATGTCACTTTGATTAATGAACAAAAATAGTCACAGCTTGCATTGCAAAAAAAAACTGAAATCAAATTGCCTATTGTCCATGCTTTTCGTGTGTGGAACTCTCGTTAAAAACAAAATCTAATTTGTTTCGAAATTAAGCCCAATGGTGTAGGAAGTAAATGACCCAGGCTTCAGGATATCGTAACCACATCCCAAGCCACGGCAAGGACACACCTCATATGCTGAAAAGCTTACGTGACTGGAATACGACTCATGGGCCTTTCAACGGTGGAACCCTGCTCGTCACCATTGATGTTGTTGGTCTCCACACGAACATTTCGCATTAGATAAGAAAAAAGTAATGTTGCTTATAGCCCAGCCGACCACAAAGGGCCACATCAGAGCTGTCACCACGTTAAAATCAACTCACAAGACCTTCATTCAAACGATTCTTTAAATACATCGAAAAAAAAAACCCATCCGAAAGTTTGTTTAAAATCTTTCCACTGTAAAATCTCAACATTCCGCATGGAAACATGGAAACCGCCATCAGTTACTTCTGGCAGTCACATCTTCCAGACCAAGGCATCACTAAATGAGAGAGTCCTTGAAGTGGTGAGACACATTTTACAAAACACCGTGTTCCACT
>JADBJO010000017.1:152500-155000 GCA_016801955.1 Conus betulinus
CGGAAAGTGCTGGCCTTCACCAAGATGTTTTCTACTCTCCTACTCAGCCTGCCCTCATGGATCAATGCTCATCTCATCACCCCCCACCCCCCCCTCACACCACCACACCACACACACACCCACACACACACATGTCAATACAGACCATGGTCAATGCTGCAATTGCATTCCTTCTGATGCCAGGACATGCGGTGTCAGCCGGCACAGCCTGACAAGACTGGCTGGAACTCGGTTGGTACCGCATAGTGACCTTCAGGAGTCTTCTGCACATAGTCTCTCTCAATGGATAGCAGGCAAGGATGGCCATATCAGGGCGGTCACCACGTTAAAATTAACTCACAAGTCATTCATTGCACACAACCCTTTAAAATACATCTTCTAAAAACCCAACCGACATTTTGTCAAAAAATCTTTCCACTGTAAAATGTCAGATCTGATGAAAGATGTTAATCTCTTTCAACAATTCAAAGATCGTATCAGGCGGAACATCTCTGAACAAGGTTTTCATGGAATCTGCTGTAAAAGGTTTGTGTCTCACATCATGCAAGTCCCAACACTCTAAAAGAACATGTTTCATTGTGAGTGGCACATGACATGGAATGCACAATGGAGCTTCTTCACTCTTTAAAAGGTAGGAATGGGTAAAATACGAATGGCCAGTGTGCAGCCGGCATAGAACCGTTTCTTCTTTGCGACCACCTGAGGTAGATGAGAGGTTTGGACGGATCTGAGAGAGTTTGTTATCCGTCTGTGTATTCCAATCCTCCTGCCAGAGGTCTCTGACATAATCATTAACTTTGGGATTTTGATCTGTGTAGGGGATAGATATGTTTGACGGTGTCTCTGTTGTGACATTCTTGGCCACACGATCAACCATTTCATTCCTTCCTATGCCAACATGCGCGAGGGCTGGGGAACGTGAGTGGGAAGGTGGAGGGGGGGGGGTGCACACTGGGGGAGGGGGGAGGGGAGGCTAGAGAGAGGAGGAGGGAGAGGGATGGGGGAGGGAGGGAGGGGGTCATGGTGTAGAATGGAAGTCTACATAGTCTGACAAATCCCACATCCCAGTGGGATTGTATCTTAACCTAAAGAAAGGGACAAAACTGGTAACAGAAGTTGCGGGTGTGGGGATTTTTTGAAGAGAGAGAGAGAGAGAGAGAGAGAGAGAGAGAGAGAGAGAGAGAGAGAGATTTTTACGACAGACTGGGAAAGACAATGAAGTGAAAAATCTAAGTGATAAAACGGGAGAAAAAATCACACAACAAAAAACCTCTAAACAAAAAAGAGGTAAACATTGAGAAAAGAGCGAGTGTGTTACTAAAATAATAGAAGAACGCATGTTCTCTCTCTCTCTCTCTCTCTCTCTCTCTCTCTCTCTCTCTTCCATCTCTCTCTCTCTCTCTCTCTCTCTCCATTTCTCTCTCTCTCTCTCTCTCTCTCGCTCTCTCTCTCTCTCTCTCTCTCTCTCTCTCTCTCTCTCTCACGCTCCATCTCTCTCATTCACACACACACACACACACGCGAATGTGTCGTAAGCGTCCATTCACCATTGCGCTGTTGACCGCATTGCACGTTAGTCTCGTTCCATTTCGCAGTAGGGTCGACCTACATCTGGAAATGCCCTTGAACCACAACTCCATGGAGGTCACGGTGGCGATGACCTAACAACAGAGACCGGCAGATGTTTGCTATCAGCTCTTCAGCCGTTCGCGCGTTCCTGTTAAGGAGAGCTGGCGGAACACAGAGTCTGTAAACGATCTCTCCTAGGCAATTACTGACTTCAACCATGTAAACGTTTCCCGGAAACTTACCAACACAGGGGGTGGTTTGATGTCGACAGAGGGTTAGGCTAACTCTGATGGTGTTCGTTAACTGACCGATGTTTGGCACTGGACAATAAAATGAGGTTTTGGCTTACATGGCTTCTGAAGAATTCACCCAATCTTTGAAGATGTCTGGCATCCACTTTATGATCTCTGTAACGGTTATGTTCATAGCAGTGAAGACCATAACGGTTGCTGGGAATGAGAGTGTTTGGTATTCGTGGTGTTTGCAGAGAAACCTTGGTCTACTTAGCGTCAGAGGTACGTTTCATGTGAATAAACAAACTAACGCAGTGCAGTCTTCATCAAGATTCCAGACCGTTGGCTGCAGGCAGCAGAGACAAGCTGTAGATACTTGGAATATCGCCTGAAAATGCCAGATCAAATTCTGTGTCTGGTCTGTCCACTTCAGACAGCATTCGTACTTGCCAGTGATGTTTAAAGTAGATAGAGCCGGTCTGTTTGATTCTACCAAAATGATATTTATGGTCATGACAACTGTAATCATAATCATAATCACAACACAATGCCAATGATAATCATGATGATAATGATGATAAACATCATGATTACGAACATACTGCTACCAGTACAACTATTACTGCAACTACTGCTGCTACTACATCAACTAAATAACGATGACAGCAACGACCATAAGTACTCCTGCTGCTGCTGCT
>JADBJO010000017.1:160000-165000 GCA_016801955.1 Conus betulinus
GTTCATACTTTCCCAGACGAACACACACTGTATCAACACATACGGTACTGGTAAAGCCTACCACACTGCCTAAGTGGTAGTATTCACCTTACCGACTTCACGCCCTAAGGCCTACACACCTACCACACTGCCTAAGTGGTAGTATTCACCTTACCGACTTCACGCCCTAAGGCCTACACACCTACCACACTGCCTAAGTGGTAGTATTCACCTTACCGACTTCACGCCCTAAGGCCTACACACCTACCACACTGCCTAAGTGGTAGTATTCACCTTACCGACTTCACGCCTAAGGCCTACACACCTACCACACTGCCCATGTGGCAGCGGTAACCCAGTCAGCTTCACGCTGTCTGGGACTGCCCAAAAATGGCTTAATCCTCCCGGCATCTGGCTGCCTTCAGCACTTGGCAACCCGAACGAGTTGTGTAAGTCCGAGCTGGATTGGGTGCCTTCGCTGGTTGCTGAGGTGATGGAGATGGGGTGGGGGTGGGGGGGGGGGTGGGGGGGGGGGGTCTGGCGGCTCCTGTTCTGGTGACTGCTGCGCCGCTGGCGGCTGCTGCTGCGGATGTCTGGCGATTCGCTGGTTCTGCTGCTGACCAATCCCGGCGCGGTGTCCGGTCTCAGGAATCGTCTGTTGCGTCACCATCGACTGTCTTCACGATGTACGATCTTGGCGCGCATAGTCTCACAATCTCTCTTGGGCGCTCCCCATGCCTTCTTCCCCTCGTCTTTTACGAGGACAGGGTCACCTGTTTGAAGCTCTGGAAGGTCTCTGGCATGCTGGTCGTAGTACTGCTTTGAGGCTAACTTGTATGTCTCATCACGCTCACACAATTCCTGAGGGTCTACACTGCGAGGTGCGAGAGTTTGGGGCAGGACTGACAGGGCCGTTCTTAGCCTTCTTCCGAAAGCTAGCTCTGCCGGGCTCAGTCCAAGGACAGGGATGAGAGTGGCATAGTAGGTGAGTAGGGCCAGGGAAGGGTCTTTCTGATGATGAATGTCTTTTGCCGTTCTCACTGTTCTTTCCGCTTCCCCGTCTGCTTTAGGATAACGAGGGCTTGATGTTATATGGCGGAAATTCCAGTCACACGGTGAATTTCTTGAATTCCACTGCTGCAAATTGAGGTCCCTTGCCAGAGACAATTGCTTCAGGAATGCCATGCACAGAGAAGTTTCCTTTCAGCTCGCGCACGACAGCTGAAGATGTCAGGGAACTCAGCGAAGAAATATCGATTCACCTTGAGTAGTAGTCGACCTGGACTAAGTAGCGTTTGTTCCTAGTTTTCACACAAGTCTACTCCAACCCGTTGAAATGGTCTTTCTGGTAGCGGCGTCACCAGAAGTGGTTCTTCAGGCTGGCTTGGCTTCTTCTCCGGTATTCTCTGCATGTGGCCACTTGTTTCGGAATGTCCTTTGCCACTCCAGGCATTCTCTGCATGTGGCCACTCGTTTCTGAATGTCCTTTGCCACTCCAGGCATTCTCTGCATGTGGCCACTCGTTTCTGAATGTCCTTTGCCATTCCAGGCATTCTCTGCATGTGGCCACTCGTTTCTGAATGTCCTTTGCCACTCCAGGCATTCTCTGCATGTGGCCACTCGTTTCTGAATGTCCTTTGCCACTCCAGGCACTCTCTGCATGTGGCCACTCGTTTCTGAATGTCCTTTGCCACTCCAGGCCACCACACACCTTGTTTTGCCCTTGGGTGACATTTGACCACGCCCCCGTGACTATCATGTATCTTCTCTAGGATCTCCTGCCTCATGCTATATGGTATCACGCTGAGTTCATTGCGTACTGCGTAGAAGTATCTCGCAGCCATCACCACATTCTCTTTGTTTTCGGGCCACCCTGTTAAGGTGTGCTCCATTGTGTACTTAGTGTTCACGTCTGTCTGCGATTCTCTTCGAATCTGAGCGAGTTTCGCGTCACTCACCGACCATGCCAACGTGACTTGATGAACGTGCTCTTGACGTGACTTGATGAGCGTGCTCTTGACGTGACTTGATGAGTGTGCTCTTGACGTGACTTTGATGAGTGCTCTTGACGTGACTTGAACGTGCTCTTGACGTGACTTGATGAACGTGCTCTTGACGTGACTTGATGAACGTGCTCTTGACGTGACTTGATGAACGTGCTCTTCACGTGACTCTCATAACGTGCTCTTCACGTGACTTGATGACGTGCTCTTCACGTGACTTGATGAACGTGCTCTTCACGTGACTTGACGAACGTGCTGTTGCACGCCTGTTGTCAGCTTTGTCTCACTGGTGTCGGACAACGGGCCTCTGGACAGAGTGTCTGGAGTTGTCATGGTGCTACCAGGTTGGTATACAGCATGTGGGCTATATCTCATTCACCGCTTGAGGAGACGCTGGCGCCTGAGCGGAGTTCCCGACAAGCCGTTCGCACGCCTAAACTCCTGCTAACAGTTCTCTCTCGATTTGGGCACAGCCCTTCTCGGCTTTTGACAGTGAGCTTAAGCAGAAGGCTACGGTGCGAAGTTCACCATCATGTTCTTTAGTAGAACACCTCCAATTCCGTGAAACTTGCATCAGCGCTGACCGTCGTAAGCTTCCAAGGATCATAGAATGCGAGAGTTGGGGCTGAATTTATGAGTTCTTTCACACGAGCAAATGCTGCGGCCTGCTCTGGCCCCCAGTACCACGCACGATCTTTCTCCAACTGTTCGAACCATGGGGTGCACGATGATGGACAAGTGCTGGAGATGTCTACCCAGGTAGTTCACCATGCCCAATATACGACGAAGCTCTGTTGTGTTCTTGGGCTCTTCCATCTTGATGATTGCTTCAACTTTTCTGGGATCAGAGCGGACGCCCTGTGCGCTGATGATGAGGCCCAGAATGTTAGTTCACTCTTCTTTCTGTACTTTGCTCTCATTCAAGTTGAGACCCACATTTTTCAGTCTCTCGTCCACTTTCTTCAGTAGTTTCATGCTCGGCTGCTGTTTTGCTGTGCACAAAATGTCGTCTAAGTAGCAGATCACACCTTCGATGCCTTAAAGAGTTCAGTCATTGTTCTCTGGAAGATTTCAGGCGCTGAGGATATGCCAAACGAGAGTCTTTTGTAGGAGTAACGTCCAAATGGCGTAATGAATGTGATTTTCTGTGCAGACGACTCTTCCAGTGGTTGCTGCCAAAACCCTGACTCAGCGTCTAGTTTGCTGAATATTGTTGATCCTCCCAGCTTGTGCAGCATGTCTTCCATGGTGGGGAATGACGTAGCGCTCTCTTTCTCAACTGCTTCATTGAGTTTGCTCAGGTCAACACAGATTCAAACTTGACCGCTTGGTTTCAATACTGGCACCAGGGGTGAGATCCATTCTGTTGGTTCGGTGATTTCTTCTATCACCCCTCCTTCTTTCATTCTCTCTAGCTCCTTCCTGACCTTCTCATATAGGGGAACTGGTACATGACGCGCTGTCGCCACACTGTAGGGCTTTGTTCCTTCCTTAACTTGGATTTTGACTGCTCTACACTTCACTGTGTTGAGAATGGCTGTGTCTACTCTTCCCACGAGATTGAGAGTTGTGGCTGTGCCCCTAAAAAGCAGGCTGTCAACATTGTTGTTGATGACGTAGATTCCTGTGTCTACCTTCTGGCTCAGGGCTGCACTGAAATGTCCCAGTGTCTGAAGTAGTCCCGCCGGACTGTGGACAGTAGCTCTGCATGGCAATAGTTTTGGTTGACCAAGGCGCGGCCATGTTGTTTTGCTGCCCACCTTCACATCAGCCCCTGTGTCAATTTTCTAATCGACGATCACGCCGTTGACGTCAAGTGTCACTCCCCAAGGTGCTTCATTTAATGCGACTGAGTCTATGAAGAAATGATCTGACTCAACTGTTTCTTCTTTCTTCTTTTTTCTTCTTTCTGCACTTCAGCTGTCTTTGTCTTTGTTCTGCACACTCTTGGAAAGTGTGAGAGTTTGCCACATTTGGCGCAATTTTTTTTTCCATTTGCAGGACACCTGCCTTGTAGATGGACTGTTCCACATCTGTCACATTGTCCATTTGTGTTCTCTTTCGGTCAGCTGTACTTTCTTTCTCTGTGTCTGTTCTTGTGAGCCTCCTTATTATTGCTACTACTGTTTCCAAAGTATCCCGTGCCCTTAATTCTGTCAACGTTGGCGCCCGTCTGTTGTTGACGTTCTTGTTCTACACGATCAAACTGACCTGCTTCCTTCACAGCGTCTGCAAAGATCAGATCTACCTTCAACTGAAGTCAGTCAGAGGGTTCTCGATCAACAACACCAAGGACAAGCCTATCTCTAATCGCTTCTTCTTTCTGTTGAAACTGGGCTGTCTCTGCTAGCTCATGCAGACAACGAACGTATTGCTCGATGCTCTCGTCAGGTTTCTGATCGCGACGATGGAATTTCGCGCGCTCATGAATCATGTTTCTTGCTGGCACAAAATGTGCATCGAATGCTGCTAGCTCTGTATTAAAGTCTTTCTTTGCGTCCTCATTTTCAAAACGTGAGAGTGGAAAATGCGATCCGCTTCACTCACCATGGCATACAAAAGAGATGAGGCTGAATCTCTCCATCTTTTTGTTTAGTTCCGTTGCCAGTCGGTGTCGGCAAAAAACGTTCCTTCCATAACGGCCACGAAGCCGGTTGCATGAAGTCCAATTCATGAGGTGGCTTAAACGCCATCTTAATTAGAGAGCATCAAAACAATGTCAAGGAAAACTTACTTGAATCCCACTTCTGTCCCCATGTCGTTTTATTATTGTTGTTGTGGGTTGTTAAAGTGGATAGTTCAGATTCTCAGCTTTCATAAAAGACAGACACGAAGTCAACCATTTTGTTTTCCAGCGGAAGTGTTTTATTCATACGCGCATCCAGGTTTGATCTAAGGCAAAGTAGTTCCCATGACACAACAAGAATCTGTTAAAAAAGTGTAATGTATTGACCTACAAACCATGGCTTTTGAGGCTCATTCGAATCTGATCTCAAACGCCTGCGGAACGAGACAACG
>JADBJO010000017.1:170000-172500 GCA_016801955.1 Conus betulinus
CCCACACACACACACACACACACACACACACACACACGTGGCGCGCGCGCTCCAGGTCCAATTGTCCTCGCCCCTTTTCCAGTCAGCTAACTCTCCTCCAATCATCCTTACATTTAATTCAGTTTATGCTCATGCAAGTGGGGAAAAATAACCCTCCAGCCGACCAACCAACGGTGCAACCAAACACACTCTGCATGCAAGTGGGGAAATTAACCGTCCAACCGATCAACCGAAACGGTGCAACCAAACACACGCTGCAGCAAAATAAGTGAGGACGCTGAAAAACAAACCCTCAAACAACCGACCGATACAGCCCGGTGCCAAATTAACACACTGCATGGCAGTTTTGAAAATAACCAAACAGCCAGCTGCATGTGCAACCAAACAGGGAAAAAAAACCCTCCAACCGATCAACCAACGGTGTGCAACCAAAACACGCTGCATGCAAGTGAGGAAAAAAAAATAACCCTCCGATCAACCAACGGTGCAACCAACGGTGCAAGTGAGGAAAAAACCTCCAAAACACCAACGCTGCATGCAAGTGGGGGAAAATAACCCTCCAACCGATCAACCAACGGTGGAACCAAACACGCTGCATGCACAGCACTTATGCCCACCTTAACCCGCAATGCGCGCGACCCAAGAACCAGCGCGAACACACACACACACACGCGCACACACACACACACACACACACACACGCGCGCGCGCGCGCGCGCGCGCGCGCGCGCGCTAGCACGCACGCATGCACGCACGCACACACAAGTGCCCACACTCACACACATAAACACACACACACATACATGCATGCACACACACACACACATACTCTCTCTCTCTCTCTCTCTCTCTCTCTCTCTCTCTCTCTCTCTCTCTCTCTCTCTCTCTCTCTCTCTCTCTCTCTCTCTCTCTCTCTCTCTCTCTCTCTCCTCTCTCTCCTCTCTCTCTCTCTCTCTCTCTCTCTCTCAATGAATGGGCTATGCTTAAAATACAACTATTATATGGTGTTACTACCACGGTCAAAACACTTAGTTCTTGCGTTTTGTTTTCTTATAGTCATTGATCAACAATATAGCTCTCTCCTCTCTCTCTCTCTTCTCTCTCTCTCTCTCCTCTCTCTCCTCTCTCTCTCTCTCTCTGTCGTCTGTCTGTCTGTCTCTCTCTCTCTCTCTCTCTCTCTCTCTCTCTCTCTCATCTCTCCTCTCTCTCTCTCTCCAAAGCTGAGATAGTAAAATACTTAATAGTGACAGATGTTCAACATAATCATCGCTCCTTCAAATCCTTATGACAGCCTGAGAAATATTTAGCGGATATAACTTTCGCAAAGTGTTCGTGAGATTTAGACTCGGTATTAGTGATTTGAGCGTCCAACAAAGATATACACTAAACTCAAAAAACTGTCTATTCTATAATCGAATAGAGGACGAAATACATTTTTGTCCATCCTATAAGGATTTAAGACATAAGTACATTTTGCCTCATACTAGAAATGTTCATCAAGTGCCATTGCTTCTTTTACTGCAAAATGAAAAGAGAATTGTAACTCGTTCTGTAGCTGTTCATTTTCAAAGCACTGAAACGAAGAGAGGAACTGTTATCAGTTAACACACACAAATGCCAGAGTCATTTCAGGATGAACATTTCGTTATGCAAATTCTAAATTTCATAATTGTCGGTATATGCTCCGAGTGCGAGTGTATTCTACTACTTTGTTCTTGACCTCACTGCAGATAGGTCTGTGGGCCTTTGCAGTTAAATTATTTGAGTTGAGTTGAGTTGAGTTGAGTTGAGTTGAGTCTCTCTCTCTCTCTCTCTCTCTCTCTCTCTCTCTCTCTCTCTCTCTCTCTCTCTCTCTCTCTCTCTCTCTCAAGTAATGGGGTCATGCTTTAAAAAAATCTTATATTGTGTTGTTACCATGGTATTCAGTTCTTGTGTTTGTTTTTTTTTTTTTTTTTTATAGCCATTGATTCAACAACATAGCTAACACTCTCTCTCAATCTGTCTGTCTGTCTGTCTGTCTGTCTGTCTGTCTGTCTGTCTCTCTCTCTCTCTCTCTCTCTCTCTCTCTCTCTCTCTCTCTCTCTCTCTCTCTCTCTCTCTCAATTATTCGGGCCATTCTTTAACCAAAAAAAAAAAAAAAAAAAAGAAAAGAAAAGTCACGTTACATTGTGTTATTATTACCACAGTCAAAACATTCAGTTCTTGTTTTTGTTTTACTTCCAGTCATTGATTCAATAACATAGCTCACACACGGCTGACAACAATTAAGTTTTTCCCATATAACATGACATGTCTTGTATTATTTGTCGTGGGGGTAATGAACGGAAGTGGCTTTCCGAAATGAATGTTTTCTTTGGCTGTTTCAAAATCATCTGCCACTGAATTCATAAACTATTGATCTAGACTTTGCCGAAGCTGCCCCCTTGATTTAGCTGTTGTTAATGTTGAGATGTTAAAAGGAGAGAGAGAGAGAGAGAGAGAGAGAGAGAGAGAGAGAGAG
>JADBJO010000017.1:177500-187500 GCA_016801955.1 Conus betulinus
GTGTCCTAGAGGACTGCACGGAATGTGGCCATTATCACAGTGACAGATGTCTTAGAGACTGCAGGGAATGCCGCCATTATCACAGTGAAAGATGTCCTATATTACTGAAAGGAATACAGCCATGACAATTATTATTATTATTAGGAATACTTATATAGCGCCTATCCTCGGCTAGAGACCAAGCTCTAAGCACTTTACAAGTAATGCCGGCGGAAGAGCTGCCAGCTGGCGCTTCATTCAGTCGCTTCCCGTGTCATCCAGTCAATGTCGTTCAATATCGTTCACTAAGTTTCCTTACTTCCTTCAGTCTTTCCATTTCACACGCAAGGTGCATGCTATGTGTAACGTGTCATCCATACCAACGGCCAAACTGGCCTTCTCTTCCGAAAGTTGGTGATGGGATTTTACGTGTGTGCAAGATGTATACACACCGTTATCACATTGAAATGTATCCTAAAGGACAACAAGGAATGTAGCTCTCGGCACTGCGGAATGTCTTCCAGGGGATACACCTGCGTCCGAGGGGATCTTTCCTGACACTTCCAACCGTCAAAACCGGCTGTTCGTTCTTGAAACCCCAAGAAAGCAGACTCTGATTGCCGTTCACTTTCCCTGGCATCTTTACCAAACGCTCAAATCTGTCAATTCCCTGACAGTGCAAAAGAGGTAGACAGAACTAAACACTTCCCGAAACTTAACGTGCCGTCAGAACGAACGCATGTAGCACAGCTTTCCACCCCCACCCCCCCCCCACCCCCTTCCTGCTCTTCCCCGCCCAAAGTCCCCGCTTTGAATTGCATGTCAACTTCATCCGTTAGGGCTTCTTGTCTGTCATCGTTCAGGTCTGAGTTGAGCAAACTTTCTGGCGCAGGATCTACGCCACAAAGCAGGGCAAAGTGAGGGGGATGGGACCTGCCAGTCCTGCTTCAGCCCCAGGGAAACTTGTGCCTTAGCCGATCTGGCCTGGGTCTTAATATGCTGCAAACTCCCATTTTGAAACTAGGTTAAACAGTGTATGGAACTGTGCCCAGCCTTGCTCTTTTGACACTTACAGAGAGAGAGAGAGACAGAGAGAGAGAGAGAGAGAGAGAGAGAGAGAGAGAGAGAGAGAGAACTGAACTCTCTGAACTCTGAAATGGTTTAATGAATAGGCTTTAGGCCCATGTCATGGTGGGTGGTTACAAAACAAAACATCCATTATAGCGACATGACACAGAGCATTTGAAAACAAGTATCAATAAACTTTTTGTCTGGACAGTGAGCAGCTATATATCTTCAATCAATTTCTAATAGCGTTTCCTTTATAAGTTGAGACACAAATGCCGTAATTTGAAAGCTTTCTCAAGGAATAGAGCAAGCCGAACAATTAATGTTTTACTCTCTGAAGCAAACAGCATTGTTAATTTTTGCAGTGATGGACAGTTGTAATACTTAGCTGGAAATATATTGTTCCTTAATCCTTGGTATTTTTGACAGTGTAATACAAAGTGCTTTTCTCTGTTTCAATTTGAAACTCACAGAACGGGCATAACAAATCATTTTCAGTTACATTTTCTCTTAAAGCGCATTTTGTGCACACATTTAACTGAGATACACCTAATCGAATTCTGACTAGGCTAATTCTGGCCTGTAAATGATTCACCATTGGTAAGTACGAGGATAAAATCAGGTCACTTTTAAATGTTCTGTATAACTGAAAACGTTCATTGTGCTCAAAATCTCTGAGAGCCAGTGAGCTTTGTAGCCATTAACCAGTTTATTCTTAAGGCTTTCAAAAACGCGACTTCGTTACCGACTCCTTGATTTTCCCAAACTTCTTCAAATTCATGTTGGTACAGAAAGAAGCATACAGAAGATGCCCAAGTATTTTTGTTTTTCTTATGAAAAAATACACATTTTGTAAGCTTTCTTAGGGTAAACGATGAGACGGCATCTTCAATATCCTTAACCAGTACTTAATGCTCTTCAAGTATAGATTTACATACAATGGAAATCTACGTAAGTCTCCATACACCATCACATTAGGAGTTCTTATGCTTACATTTAAAAATCTTTTTGATGCGAAAAGGTGCACTTTTTCTACCACATCAACATTTCCAATGATGCCCCATACCTCTGCTCCATAACTAAGTACTGGTTGAATCTGAGCATCAAAGAGTTTGAAAAATATAGAAGGGGATTTTTCTCCCAAGGACCACAGTACTTTAAAATATACTAATAACTCCTTTCTTTGCTCGGCATGCCATATCACTTAAACTGTGCGTGAAGGAAAGTCTGGTAAACGTAATAACTCCCAAGTACTTATACATTTTAACAACTGTCATCTTGGTCTGCCCATAAAACCATTTTTCTTGGTCAGAGATATATCCACCATTTCTAAATATGACTATGTTTGATTTCTCCAAGTTAACTATAAAACCGAGTCTTTTGGACGTGTTGTACAAAACATTTAACTGGTTTTGAAGACCTGCAACTGAGTCAGATAACAAAAATAATGTCATCAGCAAACATAAGTATCAAAATTTCCACAAAATCAGGTAATAACTGAATGCCATGTTTCCCTTTCTGAATAATATCCACAGCCAGTTCATTAATGAAAGGGAGAAAAGAACTGGACTACACACCTCCCCTTGCTTTAGACCTGATGGACATAAAAATGCATCACTTAAATCCCTTCCTGCGCTAACTCTTGCTTTAACAATGTTATACATGCTAGTTATTGCCTGATACATTTTCCCATGAATCCCTCTTTTGTTCAAAATGCACCACAAATTTGCACTATGGACAGAATCGAAAGCTTTTCTGAAATCAATAAACGCAACATAAAGTTTCTTGTGAAGGAACAGTTGTTTCTGAGCCATGGCAAACAATGTAAAGACATGATCAATAGTACTATACTTTTTTTCTAAAACCTGCCTGACAGTCTTCAATGACATGGTTCTCTTCAATCCATTTGTTCAGTCGTCCATTCAGAATATGGCTATACAATTTACTGCATATATTCAAAAAGATATTCGCCTGTTATTATCAGGTAAATTCCTGTCGCCCTTTTGAATAGGGATTGAATAACTGACTCTGACCACTGAAGGGGATAAGTTCCAATAGAAAACAATGTATTGAACAATATGACTAAAAATGGAGCAACTACAGTAACTGAGTTTTTGAAGATTTCTCCGATAATTCCATCAGGACCAGCAGCCTTTTATTCCTTAATGAACGAACCGCGGCATAAACTTCACTTTCCGAAATGTCACACTCAAGAGAATCTGTGTTACGCTGGTTTGACCCATCATCAACCTGTTCTTCTGACTCGTCAGCAATATCTTCTGACCGGCCACAGTTCACACCAGACTCAAATACTTGGGAAAAATGTTTTTAAACCATTCATCTTTGGTAATTTTGTTGTCGGTAAATTTAGCGCACGAAAGAGATTTTACTTTGCTCCAAAACCCAGTGGGGTTATTGATATTTTCATTCAAAGAATTTATTACCGTTGTGCGGTAGTCTTTCTTTTTCAGTCTCAAGAGCTCCTTATATTCTCTGCGTTTTTGATTATAAGATTTCTAATCGTTTCGTTGTCTTCTTTATGTTTATAACACTGCCTCAAATGGTAACTGAGCTCTTTTTTATGCTGGCTGGCTACATTCTTGATCAAACCATGGATCTGACCGTACTTTTCCGACTGTAATGGTTTTTCTCATGCATGAACTAGCTGTAAGCAATGCATCATTAAACACTTAAATGGCTTTATTTACATCGACATTAACCAGACTGGAGGCCTGCCTCATATGACTTTGAAACTCGTCACTTGATACATTTCCTTAAATTCATAGACTTTTTTTTCATCCCAAAACTATTTTGTCAATTTTGTAAATATTTTGAGCCATGTCATGCTGATCAGCTCTTTCGAATTGACAGTCAAACACAACTTCAACAGGCATGTGTTTTGATTCTATTCTGGTGTAACATTCAAAGAAACACAATATTTCAATAAACATCTTGATACTATGGCATAGTCAACAATAGTACAGCCTGTTGGTGAAAAATATAAGTATAGTGACCATAATCTAGATCTTCTGAAATTGCACCATTCAAAATGAAAAGATGAAAATAATTGCAAAGATCTGACAGGTACGTGCCGAAGTCATTTTGAATCTTATCTTTTGATGTACGGTATACCTCATGTTCACAAACCCTGTCCTGAAACATTTCCATGTTCATATCATCATCACACTTTTTTGCATTCCTGCCCCCAGTGCGAGCATTGAAATCCCCCAGTAACAACAACGGCAAATTTCCAAGAGATTCTATTAAATCCATGATACATTGCTCCAAAATGATAATACCATTGGATATATCCATAGTTTGGTAATATGCGGAAGAGCTTGGAGGCAAGTACACACCAACTAGAATTACCGGTGATTCTGTTCCCAACAAATCCTTAGACAGTTCAATACAATAATGTTATCATACTCTACATTCACTTTTTCAACATACTTTAAGAGATCTCTTTTTTCACGAGAAGTGCTAAACCTCCAGACAATCTTGCAGTAACCCCATCTGACAGACTTACACCTGGCACAATGAAAGCGTGATGATTTGGGAAATAAAGTTCCGGAATTGGGTTGCGAACGTTTCCACCGGGAGACAAATGTCAAAATCACTAATATAAGCACGCAGATCGTTATCATACACACGCGAGAGACCTTCAATGTTGTACGTCATAAATTTCACATTTGATATGACATGGGCCTGGGCCGAGTCCCTATGCGGTATCCTGTTTTCCATGCTTATTTGCCGTTTCGTGAATCGTGGTCTGGCGTTTGGCAGGGATGCTTGCGCACGAAGCACCCCTTAGTCTGCCTAGAGGCCCGTCACGTGCAGTTTGTTTTCTCTTGTTGTGTGACCGGTGCGTCGTGTCCTGGCTGCTCCTCCGCTCAGTGTCTGTCTGCGGTGTATGAGGTTCAGTCTCAGTGTCTGTTTGCGGTGTATGTTGTTCAGTCACAATGTCTGTCTGCGGTGTGTGAGGTTCAGTTACAGTGTCTGTCTGTGGTGTACGTTGTTCAGTCACAATGTCTGTCTGTGGTGTGTGAGGTTCAGTTACAGTGTCTGTCTGCGGTGTGTGTTGTTCTGTCTCAGTGTTCGTTTTGTCTCCAGAGTCCTGACGTGTTGCTTCTGTGGTATTATCAGTCCGTTCTGATACATTTTTTTCTTTGATTTGGGTAGTCTGTGTCGGTATGGGACTGTTGATAGCTGTGTCTGTCGTTTGTCTCTGCATGAATCGGTGTTGTATTTTCTGTCTGATTTAACTGCTGTAACTGACTGCCTGTTCTGCTTGTATCAGTAACATTCTGCTCAGCTGGGTGTATGTCACTATCCAGAATCTGACCTTGTCCACAAATGTCTGTCGTTTCTGCCGTGTTTTCATTTCTGCCCCTGTCTCTGTGTTACCATTTTCTGTGCGCTCTTTTTCTTTTCATTTTCTGTCGTCTCTTTGCCAGTACATGTAACCTGTTCTGTCATATGTTGCTTGTGTGAAGTATTCACAGTAGTAACATTGTCAAGTGTCAGAGGGGAACTGGCTGCATGGAGGCGTAGAAGGGGTACGGGCCTGCGGTAAGTTGATTCCAGTCCTGCATCCCCAGTCCTGTCGGAGTCCCCTCCTTCCCATTGTATTGCCGCGTTAGCAAGCCCAGTTAGATGAGCGGCACCAATAGTGGGTGGCACCGTACCTGACCCCACTGTTGATCGANCCCCCCCCTCCCGTTTGCCCCCCTTTTATTCACGCACGCAAGCACGGACGCACACGCGCCACCACCCACACACAACACAAACACACACAACAACACACCAACACACAAACACACACACACACACACACACACACAAACTCACACCACATCCACACCACACCAAATGTTGTTAAGCCAAGGCGATCAAGCAAATTACATTTAAGTTCCTTTTGAATTTTGAAATTGTGTGGAAGTGAAGAATTTGTGAAAAAGGGAATGGACTAGCTCGAAGGGATATTTAATCCCACTGTTTCCATTTATCAACCCCCCCCCCTCAACACAACACTGGAAAGTAAAGGAATCTTCGACCAGCGGGATCTTAAAGCGCCGCAGTTCTGGAAGTTTGGATAAGTATTCTTGCTTGCCACGAGGGAGAGAGCGTGCTGGAAGGTACATGAAATGAACCATTCTTCAGACAGGAGAAATAGGAAGTGATTTATTGAAAATGTTTGAAATCTGACAATACCGAATTTCGTTTTCATCCCGGTGTTTGTAATAGCGAGCAAATTTAGGTGGTTTTAACGAGAGGATTAATGTAATTACTTTTTTGGTGGTTTGTTTGTTTTGTTTTTCGAACAAGGAGACAACTGCTAGCAGCACTGTTATGAGAACTTTCTGAAAGTTGGATATGAGAGTGAAGAACGAAAAAAAAAATACCAGAAATAGCAATGTTGTACAGCGAGTTCCTAGGATGAAATTAGCTTGTGCAGCATTGTCCTTTGAAACCCGAAAGGCCTAATAGCAGCGATTCTTCCTCAGGTGAAAATTTGAAGTGCGACAGAGGAGACGGATATCTGAGCAACCATGGTATAGGTTCGTTGCCATTAAGTTATGAACGCCTAGGTGTTCGACAGAAGGCCTCTTAAAAATCTCTTAAAAGTAGCTGAATGACGTTGAGCCTGCTTGGAACCCAAAAGCGTACTTTTTTCAACTCCCGTTGATTAAGGATAGAAACAGACAGCCTTGCTTGACGTTGGTGGTGTTTCCTCTGTTATTTTTCCCCTTTAGTTTTGATTTGGTTCATATCTAATATTTTTACAAAATCACAAATGTGTTGTTGTAGTATTTCGTTTTTCAAGGTAATATCGAATTTGAGGGGGTTTGTTTAAGGTAAGAGGGCCGCTCGTTGAATTTCAGTGTCTTAAGCTATTTTCTCGAGTTTTATTTTAAATTCATGAATTCTCGATCTGATTGAAAGACTATGGTGCTGTGGTGGACACAGGTGGAAAAAGCAATTAAGGCCTAGCACAATACCCTTGGGAAATACCAAAGGGAAAGAGATAATATAAGAAGGATATAAAACTGCGGAAAAGGCCCCCGCCAGCAGACTGTGTAGTTGATTTTCAATTTTAGAGTTAGAAGATTTGAACCAGTCATTGGAAGGAGCGCTACGTTCTGAAGCCGCGTACACTGGTACTGTTAATATATTTTTTCAATATATATTTCACGATCAGGGATTATATTGGAATGCAGCTGTTAAGTCTGTAGAAAACAAAAAGACATACACCGTCTATCTATTAGCCATAGTTGTGTAGGGACACGTTTTTTTAATGACAAAAAGGATGGAAATATCTTGGTTACTTTGGTTTATATTACTGTCTTAGAGCTGACGCCGTAATGTTTCAGCACAACGGATATGGTCAGACAGATTATGGTCAGCCAGTCATGCTTCTGTAGCTGTTTGAGGACCTTTTTTTCCTCAAGGATTTAGGAAAGGAAATGGAAGGGGGAGACTGGACACCGATTCGATAAATTTTTAAGGATGTGGGAAAATAGATTCGCTTTCGCTTTTTTTTTTTTTTTTGTTCAGAACAGGCAGTGACAGAAAGCCAATTCTATGGAAAAATTGAACGGCACCTGAGGACAATGAGAGGTGTTGACAATGGAATTTGATTACTTAGCGCCGCCTTAGCAGATCGGTAGAGATGGGATGAAGAGCCAAACCTTTTTCTTCTTGGGAGGGAGAAAAAGGGCAGAAAGTGGTGGTATCCTTAGACCTGCAAGGAATACCGCCCACTTCTCCTAGCGAAAGATGTCTTAAGGGAACCACAAGGAAGAATACAGGAATTATTTTCCAAATAAAAACAGAATCCAAGGACAGCAAGAATTCAAAATGGAACGTGTTGTAGAGCGTAAGAGGATACACGATCATGGGAATACAGTGGGCTGCCATTGAATGTGGCATGAATCACAAAGATGTTCCAGTGGGCTGCAGGAATGTGGCCCCCATTATCACAGTGAAAGAAAGGACGCACGAATGTCCTTATCACAGTGACCTGATCTGTCCTAGAACTGTGGATGTGGCCATTATCACGTGGAAGAGGTCTAGAGGACAAACCGCGCCTCCCCCTCTGCCCACGGCAATGTGGGCCATTATCACGTTGTTGTTTAGTTGATGTGGGGAATGTGACAGATTTGGCCTAGAGGCCCTGCACGGAATGTTGGCCAGTACCTCATCAGAGGGAAGATGATGTCCATCCTAGAGGAAGGACACCTGCACGGTGTCGGAATGTGGGCCATTAGCACAGTTGTCTTAAAAGTTGTCCTATCTGGACTGGCACGGAATGTGGCCATTATGCACGTGGAGTGGAAGATGGTCCTAGAGGGACTCCCGCCACGGAATTGCTGGCCCGTATCACAGTAAAAGATGGCCTGTGACTGCAACTGAATGTGGCCATTTAATCACGGTGGAAGGGTTGGAAAGATTTTGGTGTCCTAGAGGGACCTCCCCCCCCCCCCTCCCCGAACCCGGAATGTCCGCCCCCCCCGCCTACCCTCCCCCCCCCCCCACCACCCCAACCCGCCCCGTAGGTAGTGACAGATGTACTATTCCTGGTATGAGAGAACCCTGACGGACGGAAATGCCGCCATTCTATTACAGTGAAAGAGTGTCTCCTTAGAGCTTGCAACGGAACGGATGCAGCCATTTATCACATGTGTTGTGTGAAAAGATTGGTCCCTTAGAGGACTGCACGGAAATATAGCCATCATCACAGTGAAAGATGTCTTAGAGGGGACTGCACGGAATAATACAGCCATCATCACAGTGAAAGATGTCTTTAAGACTTGCACGGACTGCAACGGAATATAGAGCCATCATCACAGTGACCGATGTCTTAGAGAAGCATTGGCCTATATTACATGAAAGGAAATGCACGAAGCAGCCACTCCATGACAAAATTATTAGTATTATTAGGAAAGATGTTATATAGCACGGCCTATCCTCGGACAGTAGGAGACCAAGCTCTAAGCACAGCCATGACTTTATTAAGTAAGTATAGTGCCGGCCCCCGAAGAGCTGCCAGCTGAAGCGCTTCATTCAGTGCCGTCGCTTCCCGTGTCGCTCATTCAGTCAATCCCGTGTCAACGTCAATATCGTTCAACGTTGTTCACTAAGGTTTCCTTACTTCTTCATTCTTTCCATTTCTCACGCAAGATGCATGCTATGTTGTAACGTGTCATCCATGCCAACGCCAAAATGGCCTTCTCTTCCGAAAGTTGGTGATGGGATTTTACGCGCGTGTGCAAGATGTTATGCGTGCGTTAACACACGGAACCTTAGTTATAGTCTCATTCCATAGGATTGTATGTGAAATGGAGTCAGATCCAATGTTAATTCCGAGGGGAAAATCCCCCTGTACCGAAACGGTCCAGCGGAAGATTCGAACCCGCAATCCCAGGATCACCAAGATTACGAGTCCGGCGCTCAGAGCTATTCCGGCCCCCATTATCCCCTTGAAAGTAATACAGATTATTTAGGAAACGCATGAAAACAGCCACCTCTGCAGCGACAAAGTAACCTCATGGACTGCCAGGAATACCGCCATCGTCATAGTCAATGGTATCACAGGACTGCAAGGAATCTAACAACCGTTTATATAGAAACACAATGAAATATATCCTTATGGACAGCGAGAAATACAACCGTTATCACATTGAAATGTAACTTAAAGGACAACAAGGAATGTAGCTGTCGTCACTGTGGAATGTCTTCCAGGGGATACACCTGCGTCCGATGGGATCTTTCCTGACATTTCCCAACCGTCAAAACCGGCTGTTCGTTCTTGAAACCCCAAGAAAGCAGACTCTGATTGCCGTTTACTTTCCCTGGCATCTTTACCAAACGCTCCAATCTGTCAATTCCCTGACAGTGCAAAACAGTTAGACAGAACTAAACACTTCCCGAAACTTAACGTGCCGTCAGAACG
>JADBJO010000017.1:195000-207500 GCA_016801955.1 Conus betulinus
ACCATGCCATGCACTAAACACGATGAACCATGCCATGCACGAAACACGATGAACCATGCCATGCACTAAACACGATGAACCATGCCATGCACGAAACACGATGAATCATGCCATGCACTAAACACGATGAACCATGCCATGCACTAAACACGATGAACCCATGCCATGCACTAAACACGGTGAAACCACATGCACCACGCTGAACCATGCCACTAAACACGATGAACCATGCCATGCACTAAACACGATGTGAACCATGCCATGCACTAAACACGCTGAACCATGCCATGCACTAAACACGATGAACCATGCCATGCACGAAACACGTGTGAACCATGCCATGCACTAAACACGATGAACCATGCCATGCACTAAACACGCGGTGCACGAAACACCATGAACCATGCCATGCACGAAACACGGTGAACCATGCCATGCACGAAACAGCACGATGAACCATGCCATGCACTAAACACGCTGAGAACTGAACCATGCACATGCACGCTGAACACGATGAAACCTTAACACGCTGAACCATGCCATGCACTAAACACACTGAACCATGCCATGCACTAAACACGTGTTGAACCATGCCATGCCCTAAACACAGTGCTGAACCATGCCATGCACTAATGCACACAGATGAACCATGCCATGCACTAACACACGATGAACATGCCCATGCACTAAACACGATGAACCATGCACTGCACTAAACACGATGAACCATGCCATGCACTAAACACGCTGAACATGCCATGCACTAAACACAGTGTGAACCATGCCATGCACTAAACACTGAACCATGCCATGCACTAAACACGATGAACCATGCATGCACTAACACACGATGAATGCCATGCCATGCACTAAACACGCTGAACCATGCCATGCACTAAACACAGAGAACCATGCCATGCACTAAACACGATGAACCATGCCATGCACTAAACACGATGAACCATGCCATGCACTAAACACGGTGAACCATGCCATGCACTAAAAACACAGTGAACCATGCCATGCACGAAAAAACACATGCCATGAACCATGCCATGCATGCACTAAACGATTGAACCATGAACCATGCACGAAACCATGCCATGCCATGCACTAAACACGCTGAACCATGCCATGCACTAAACACGATGAACCATGCCATGCACTAAACACGCTGAACCATGCCATGCACTAAACACGATGAACCATGCCATGCACTACCAACACGATGAACCACGCTGCCATGCACTTAACACGATTAACACGCTGATGAACCATGCCATGCACTAAACACGATGAACCATGCCATGCACTAACCATGCCATGCATGCACTAAACACGATGAACCTTGCCATGCACTAAACACGGTGAACCATGCCATGCACTTAACACGCTGAACCATGCCATGCACTAAACACGGTGAACCTTGCCATGCACTAAACACAGTGAACCATGCCATGCACTTAACACGCTGAAACCATGCCATGCACTTAACACGCTGAACCATGCCATGCACTTAACACGCTGAACCATGCCATGCACTAAACAACGCTGAACCATGCCATGCACTTAACACGCTGAACCATGCCATGCACTTAACACGCTGAACCATGCCATGCACTAAACACAGAGAACCATGCCATGCACTAAACACAGTGAACCTTGCCATGCACTAAACACGCTGAACCATGCCATGCACTTAACACGCTGAGCCAGCCATGCACTAAACACGATGAACCATGCCATGCACTAAACACGGTGAACCATGCCATGCACTAAACACGATGAACCATGCCATGCACTAAACACAGTGTGAACCATGCCATGCACTAAACACGGTGAACCATGCCATGCACTAAACACGATGAACCATGCCATGCACTAAAGACGGTGTGAACCATGCCATGCACTTAAAAAACGATGATGAACCATGCCATGCACTAAAAACACGGTGAACCATGCCATGCACTAAAAACACGATGAACCATGCCATGCACTAAAACACAGTGTGAACCATGCCATGCACTAAAACACGGTGAACCATGCCATGCACTAAACACGATGAAACCATGCCATGCACTAAACACGATGAACCATGCCATGCACTTAACACGATGAACCATGCCATGCACTAAACACAGTGTGAACCATGCCATGCACTAAACACGGTGTGAACCATGCCATGCACTAAACACGATGAACCTTGCCATGCACTAAACACGCTGAACCATGCCATGCACTAAACACAGTGTGAACCATGCCATGCACTAAACACAGTGTGAACCATGCCATGCACTAAACACGGTGAACCATGCCATGCACTAAACACAGTGTGAACCATGCCATGCACTAAACACGCTGAACCATGCCATGCACTAAACACAGAGAAACCATGCCATGCACTAAACACAGAGAACCATGCCATGCACTAAAAAACACGCTGAACCATGCCATGCACTAAGCACGCTGAACCATGCCATGCACTAAACACGGTGGTGTGTGAACCATGCCATGCACGAAACACGATGAACCATGCCATGCACTTAACACGATGAACCATGGCATGCACTAAACACGGTGAACCATGCCATGCACTTAACACGATGAACCACGCCATGCACTAAACACGCTGAACCATGCCATGCACTAAAACACGGTGAACCATGCCATGCACTAAAAACACGGTGTGAACCATGCCATGCACTAAACACGATGAACCATGCCATGCACTAAACACGCTGAACCATGCCATGCACTAAACACGCTGAACCATGCCATGCACTAAACACAGTGAACCATGCCATGCACTAAACACAGTGAACCATGCCATGCACTAAACACAGTGAACCATGCCATGCACTAAAACACAGTGAACCTTGCCATGCACTAAACACAGTGAACCTTGCCATGCACTAAACACGTGATGGACCATGCCATGCACTTAACACGATGAACCATGCCATGCAACCGATGAACCATGCCATGCACTAAACACGATGAACCATGCCATGCACTAAACACGGGAAACCTCTAACAGTTCACTTAATCTTTTTTTTTAAACCATCCGGACAGACTCATCCTAAAGAAAGTGTTAGAGTGTTTCAGGAAGTTTCAGACCTTTTTTTTTTCTTTTTTCGTGAGGCCTGTGAAGAAGCACCTCCCAGCGACACAAAAAGAAAAGGCTATGACGATGACTACCGTCCACAAACTACTCCCCCCCGCGACAAGCCTCCTCCCCCCCCCCCCCCCCCCCCCCCCCCCCCCCCCCCCCCCCCCCCCCCCCCCCCCCCCCCCCCCCCCCCCACCCGCCCTCCGTCTTCTTCCCTTGTCCCCGTCGGCCTCCAATTCTCTTTCAGCTGATAGAAGTGAAGAGAAGACAGAGAAAGAGAGAGCAGCGCCAGAGCTCAAGTTCAGAATGACTGGAACCACATGCTGGCGCTGTGTCAACAAGCTCATTGATCTTCCAGATGAAAAATGCATCAGAGTACCGAATCAGCGGACGGGACCTTTTCGGGGATGACATATAGATCATAGAGAGAGACAAACGCCCTGTCATCTCTGTCAAACAGGCCCAGTACTAACGTGGACATGCGGGCCTATGGTACGCTTGGCATTCAGAATGGCGTGTGTGTGTGTATGTGTGTGTGTGTGTGTGTGTGTGTGTGTGTGTGTGTGTGTGTGTGTGTGTGTGTGTGTGTGTAAAATCTCTCGCTCGCCCGCTCTGTATATGTCTCTGTGTGTATGTGGTGTGGTGTGTGTGTGGTGTGGTGTGTGTGTGTGTGTGTGTGTGTGGGGTGGTGTGTGTGTGTGTGTGTGTGTGTGTGTGTGTGTGTGTGTGTGTGTGTGTGTGTGTGTGTGGTGTATGTGTAAGTCTCTCGTTCGTTCGTTCGGTGCGTGTATATGCGCGCACGCATCACCTTGACCCATCAGGACAATTCATGATTCATGTTCTGCTATCGGGAACAATCAGGCTTCATCTGGATCATTCAGGGCAAATCAGGCGTCACCTGGATCCTTCAGAACAAATCAGGCTTCACCGGGATCCGTCAGGGCAAACCAGGCGTCACCTGGATCCTTCAGGGCAAATGAGGCGTCACCTGGATCCTTCAGGGCAAATCAGACTTCACCTGGATCCTTCAGGGCAAATCAGGTTTCACAGGGATTCTTCCTGACAAATCAGGTTTCACCTGGATCCGTCAGGGCAAACCAGGCGTCACCTGGATCCTTCAGGGCAAATGAGGCGTCACCTGGATCCTTCAGGGCAAACCAGGCGTCACCTGTATCCTTCAGGGCAAATCAGGTTTCACAGGGATTCTTCCTGACAAATCAGGTTTCACCTGGATCCGTCAGGGCAAATCAGGCGTCACCTGGATCCTTCAGGGCAAATGAGGCGTCACCTGGATCCTTCAGAACAAATCAGGCGTCACCTGGATCCTTCAGGACAAATCAGGCGTCACCTGGATCCTTCAGGGCAAATCAGGCGTCACCTGGATCCTTCAGGACAAATCAGGTTTCACCTGGATCCTTCAGGACAAATCAGGCGTCACCTGGATCCTTCAGGACAAATCAGGTTTCACCTGGATCCTTCAGGACAAATCAGGCGTCACCTGGGATCCTTCAGGACAAATCAGGCGTCACCTGGATCCTTCAGGACAAATCAGGCGTCACTGGATCCTTCAGGACAAATCAGGTTTCACCTGGATCCTTCAGGACAAATCAGGCGTCACCTGGATCCTTCAGGACAAATCAGGTTTCACCTGGATCCTTCAGGACAAATCAGGCGTCACCTGGATCCTTCAGGACAAATCAGGCGTCACCTGGATCCTTCAGGACAAATCAGGTTTCACCTGGATCCTTCAGGACAAATCAGGTTTCACCTGGATCCTTCAGGACAAATCAGGTTTCACCTGGATCCTTCAGGACAAATCAGGCGTCACCTGGATCCTTCAGGACAAATCAGGTTTCACCTGGATCCTTCAGGACAAATCAGGCGTCACCTGGATCCTTCAGGACAAATCAGGTTTCACCTGGATCCTTCAGGACAAATCAGGTTTCACCTGGATCCATTGGGAGAAATCAAGATTTAATTTCACCGATTAGGACAAATCCGGCTTCCCCTTCATTTATCAGGATATGTTTTATCAGTCTGCACCTCACTCACTAAGACAAACCAGGTTTTATTTTCACCTGCCAGGATAGAGCAGCCTTTATCATCCCCAACCAGAACGAGTCATGCTGTGCAGAGATATGTCAGGTACATATTGTATGGACAAGCTTGGAATATCCTTTTTTTTTTTTTTTTTTTTTTTTGGGGGGGGGGGGGGTCTCCTTTATTCTGTGTCTTCTGTTTTGTAATTTCTGTAAGGCGATTAGATGTCATAGGTAGCATTCGTTGGGAGTTATGGGCGTGCTTTCATTTCATCGATGGAGCAAGAGCTACTCTACTTTGCTATTAATTGTTTACTGCTTCCTGCCTCGTTTAAACCTTCATTTCATGCCACCCAAGAGGACAAATCAAGTTTTCACCTTTGCGCATCTGCTGCACAAATAGACATCACCTTCTCCCACCAGGACTAATCAGACTTCACCCTCAATTACGAGGACAACTCAGGCTTCAGTTTAACTCCTTGGAACAAATCAAGTTTCCATTATCACCCGCTTGGGCAAATCACGCTTCATTCAACATACTTTGCCGAGATCTGAACCGAAACCCGTCGTTTGGTGCTCCGATGACCCTCTGTCCCCCTCTTCCCGGCCTCCTCTTCCACAACTGCACACGGTATCTCCCCACCCCCCTCCCTTTTACCTCCCCACCCCCGTTTCTTCCTTTCTTATCTAATGAACTGTCATCTTTCATTGCCAATCTTTCCGAATCTTCAAGGAGCACAGATCAAAGTTGAGAAGCAGAAACAGAAGAAACAAACAAAGAGTTCAAAAATACGCAGAGAGAGAGAGAGAGAGACAGACAGACAGACAGACAGACAGACAGACAGACAGCGACAGAGAGAGACAGAGAGAGACAGAGAGAGACAGAGACAGAGAATGCAATAAAAGGGGAAGGGGGAGCGAATGGGAAAAAGAAACAAAATTTCCAAAGATAGACAAGAAGAACGATGATAAACAGAGGAAGAAAGAAAGTCTTTAAAACTTTTCATTCCATTTTATGTATGATATACGATAGCGTTGAAGTTTATACTATCATCTCATCCAGTGCATAGTCATAACACTCAGCAGTCAGTGTTACTCCAGTTAATCATCCAGCTGTACAAAGCAACCCCCCCTACCAAAAAAAAAAAAAAAAAAAAAAAAAAAAAAAAAAATCTTTACATGTCATTCTGTTGGATTTATCCAACCGCCCGTCGGCGTGTATACTTCTGTCATCTTCCTAGTTCACATCTTCTTCTTCTCCTCAACACACCCACCGCATTCGTTGCCACACACACGAACATGCAGAGACACGCTATGCAAACAGTTACGGCCAGGGAGGGAGAGATCTTCCATTCAAATAGCATCCCCAAGGCAGAATTGTGCACTTCTTAACTTCTCTTCTCCTCTCTTCTCTTCTCTTCACGTCACGTATCCTCAGCCTCATATTACACACAGCGCCATACACACGTAATGACATAGAAAAACAGAGACACTCTGCTGCTATAAAAATTACATATGTGACCAAGCATGTCTTCACATGTCTACCACATGTCTGTCACATGTACTAAACAGTACACAGCGACTTTTATAGCGACAGTATAAAGCTCATAATTGGTCCACGACATCACTGTTTTGAAATCATGTTTGTCCATCTCTTCTTCTGTTTCAAAGCTAGTAAGAACAGCTTTGGATACCTCTAAGAATGGAGGATGATGTTCTCTTTCGCTGTATTCAGTGTTCGCAACTTGGGGTTTCAGCTCCATCAAACAGAAGTCACTGCGTGCGGACTAGTTTACAAACTCTACACCAAATCTGCCTGGAAATAAAACTATAACGTGCGGAGTTTACAGCTCTCTCTCTCTCTCTCTCTCTCTCTCTCTCTCTCTCTCTCTCTCTCTCTCTCTCATATATATATATATATATATATATATATATATATATATATATATATATATATATGTGTGTGTGTGTGTGTGTGTGTGTGTGTGTGTGTGTGTGTGTGTGTGTGTGTGTGTGTGTGTGTGTGAAACACCTGAAAAAGATCAGCAGATCAAAGTTAAGAAACTCTCCTCAGATCCAAATAATGTTACGATTTTTTGCTGCTGTTTGGACATGGACAAGTATCCGGTATTTATCCATGAAGAATGCAGCCCCATCTCGCTACATCTCCACAGCAAAAGCTCCTTGCTGTTCCTCTTTCACAGTGAATGCCGTGTGTATCGTCTGTAAATCCCTTTTCTTTAGGTTTAATTTGTTGCCAGTATTATGTGGAATATTTGTAACAGTATCCATCTTCAGTGTGTCCATTTTCGTTGTATTCGCATAGAAACGACGTTTCTTTTTTCATTTCATAGCTTAGCTTCTGAGCCATTCCCTACAGCCGTTAGGTTCTCCGTTATCTTCGATAAACGATCCATAAAAACAGTGTGGGTGGTTTTCCCGGTATGGGGGTAAATTGTTGTCAGACTGCTGTCATCTCGTGTGGAGACAGACAGGATTAGGGGGCAATGAAACAGGCTTACTGTGCATCTTTGGGCTAAGTCCCCACACAGACGTTTTCAGCTTGGGTCTCTCGTTCGACTTTTTCTCCCAGTGGGAAGGACAGGGATGAAGTCAGTCTCCGTCTGACCATTGGCGCCTGTCTCTCTGATGATGCCAGACTGCTCAGCTATTCAGGTCACGCTTTCGTTTTTCTCATCCTGGGTTACGACACAAGGTACGAAAGGGTCGTCAGGTGGGATGTATGGTGGGATTGACACACCATTTCCATCTCATTAGTCTCAGACACTTAAGAATAAATCGTTCTCAGAATAAGGTCTGCACAGAGTTGTGATGATGCGGGTGAAGTTCATTTCTTCAGCTCTGATGGTTGCTATGGTCAATCAGGTGAAGTTCATTTCTTCTGCTCTGACAGTTGCTATGGTCAGAGGTGCTGTGGGGTCCCTCTGTCGTGAAGCGGTTTGACTCCTGTACCAGAGATCATTCCTCAGGATTGGCCACTGAGTGCTGGCATGCTGTCCTGCTTCCTTGCTCCTGACCAGTTCCTGACAGAGCTGGAGAACCCGTTGAATGATTCTTAGGTGCAGCAATCCAGTGACTCTTCTTGGAGTTAAGCGAGGAGAGGAAGAAGACTGTGAATCAGGATGACCCATTGCTGTCAGTTCTCGCTGACCAATCACCGGGACCACATTATCTCCCCCAATCATCCCATAACCTTGAAAGATCGGAGGCTAGGATGAGCCATGTTTCGATTATAAAATGTAAACTGACTGGTGTTCTGTGTGTTGTGGTAGAAACAGTCCGTTGCATCAGACCATTCGGACCCACAGAATGATGGTTTGCTATTGGGCTACTGCTAAAGCTAATGCGCATATCATTTGAACATTTTGCTGGGTTACTTGTTTAAATTGATATTCCTGTCGTTTTGACCTTTTACTGGGCTGCTTGCTTAAACTGAGATTCACGTCATTTTGACAGAGTGGCAGTTTTTCTTTGCAAAGATAGCATTAGGAATGGTGTCCTTTGCTTGGGTTCCAGCCTTGCTCAATGTCCAAAACCCTCAGACACGTGGTATCAGTGTTGTCAGCGCCTTGATGACGTTTGTTCTGCTGTACTTCAGAAGTTGAAACGTCACATCATCCGCCCGTTCTGACTTACCTCCCTTCAGTCTGTGGAATGCTTTCTTCACAGCTTGGGAAATCAGGGCGTACCCACATTCGCTGCAGGTTTCAGCGGCAGGTCCCACGTCGGAGTGTGGGCGAATTGTCATGGATATTTTTCTTTGCTGTACATAGTCCAATTCCATCCTCTTCTGTTTGGTCTGTGAGTCAGAAACCTTTCTTGTCCTCGCTAGCTGAAACTTGACGCTGACGCGATCGTCATAGCTTCTTCTTCTTCATGGCATCAAAGGACTTCTTGACGCCTCCTGTCAGCCTTGCTTCATCAAAGGGCTCAGTGAATGTCTTGACGCCTCCTGTCAGCCTTGTTTCATCAAAGGACTTCTTGACGCCCCCTGTCAGCCTTGTTTCATCAAAAGGACTTCTTGACCCCCTGTCAACCTTGCTTCATCAAAGGAGTTCTTGACGCCCCCTGTCAACCTTGTTTCATCAAAGGAGTTCTTGACGCCCCCTGTCAGCCTTGTTTCATCAAAGGACTTCTTGACCCCCTGTCAGCCTTACTTCATCAAAGAACTTCTTGACGCCCCCTATCAACCTTGCTTCATCAAGGACTTCTTGACACCCCCAGTCAGCCCTTGTTTCATCAAAGGACTTCTTGACCCCCTGTCAGCCTTGCTTCATCAAAGGACTTCTTGACGCCCCAAGTCAGCCTTGTTTCATCAAAGGACTTCTTGACCCCCTATCAACCTTGCTTCATCAAAGGACTTCTTGACACCCCCAGTCAGCCTTGTTTCATCAAAGGACTTCTTGACCCCCTGTCAGCCTTGCTTCATCAAAGGCCTTCTTGACGCCCCCTGTCAACCTTGCTTCATCAAAGGACTTCTTGATGCCCCCTGTCAACCTTGCTTCATCAAAGGACTTCTTGATGCCCCCTGTCAACCTTGCTTCATCAAAGGACTTCTTGATGCCCCCCTGTCAACCTTGTTTCATCAAAGGACTTCTTGATGCCCCCTGTCAACCTTGTTTCATCAAAGGGCTCAGTAAACGTCTTTGACGCCCCCGGTCAACCTTGTTTTTCATCAAAGGGCTCAGTGAACGTCTTGACGCCCCCGGTCAACCTTGTTTCATCAAAGGAGTTCTTGACGCCCCCTGTCAACCTTGCTTCATCAAAGGAGTTCTTGACGCCCCCTGTCAACCTTGCTTCATCAAAGGAGTTCTTGACGCCCCCTGTCAGCCTTGTTTCATCAAAAGGACTTCTTGACGCCCCCTGTCAACCTTGCTTTATCAAAAGGAGTTCTTGACGCCCCCTGTCAACCTTGTTTCATCAAAGGACTTCTTGATGCCCCCTGTCAACCTTGCTTCATCAAAGGAGTTCTTGACGCCCCCTGTCAACCTTGCTTCATCAAAGGAGTTCTTGACGCCCCCTGTCAGCCTTGTTTCATCAAAAGGACTTCTTGATGCCCCCTGTCAACCTTGCTTCATCAAAGGAGTTCTTGACGCCCCCTGTCAACCTTGCTTCATCAAAGGAGTTCTTGACGCCCCCTGTCAGCCTTGTTTCATCAAAAGGACTTCTTGATGCCCCCTGTGCACCTTGCTTCATCAAAGGAGTTCTTGACGCCCCCTGTCAGCCTTGTTTCATCAAAAGGACTTCTTGATGCCCCCTGTCAACCTTGCTTCATCAAAGGAGTTCTTGACGCCCCCTGTCAACCTTGCTTCATCAAAGGAGTTCTTGACGCCCCCTGTCAGCCTTGTTTCATCAAAAGGACTTCTTGATGCCCCCTGTCAACCTTGCTTCATCAAAGGAGTTCTTGACGCCCCCTGTCAACCTTGTTTCATCAAAGGAGTTCTTGACGCCCCCTGTCAGCCTTGTTTCATCAAAGGACTTCTTGACCCCCTGTCAGCCTTGCTTCATCAAAGAACTTCTTGACCCCCTGTCAACCTTGCTTCATCAAAGGACTTCTTGACACCCCCAGTCAGCCTTGTTTCATCAAAGGACTTCTTGACCCCCTGTCAGCCTTGCTTCATCAAAGGACTTCTTGATGCCCCCAGTCAGCCTTGTTTCATCAAAGGACTTCTTGACCCCCTATCAACCTTGCTTCATCAAAGGACTTCTTGACACCCCCAGTCAGCCTTGTTTCATCAAAGGACTTCTTGACCCCCTGTCAGCCCTTGCTTCATCAAAGGACTTCTTGACGCCCCCTGTCAACCTTGCTTCATCAAAGGACTTCTTGATGCCCCCTGTCAACCTTGCTTCATCAAAGGACTTCTTGATGCCCCCTGTCAGCCTTGCTTCATCAAAGGGCTCAGTGAACGTCTTGACGCCCCCTGTCACCTTGTTTCATCAAAGGGCTCAGTGAACGTCTTGACGCCCCGGTCAACCTTGTTTTCATCAAAGGACTTCTTGACACCCACTGTCAGCCTTGTTTCATCAAAGGGCTTCTTGACGCCCCCTGTCAACCTTGCTTCATCAAAGGAGTTCTTGACACCCACTGTCAACCTTGCTTCATCAAAGGAGAGTTCTTGACGCCCCCTGTCAACCTTGTTTCATCAAAGGAGTTCTTGACGCCCCCTGGGAACCTTGCTTCATCAAAGGAGTTCTTGACACCCCCTGTCAACCTTGTTTCATCAAAGGGCTCAGTGAACGTCTTGACGCCCCCTGTCAACCTTGTTTCATCAAAGGACTTCTTGACCCCCCTGTAAACCTTCCTTCATCAAAGGAGTTCTTGACCCCCTGTCAGCCTTGCTTCATCAAAGGAGTTCTTGACGCCCCCTGTCAACCTTGCTTCATCAAAGGGCTCAGTGAACGTCTTGACGCCCCCTGTCAACCTTGTTTCATCAAAGGACTTCTTGACGCCCCCTGTCAGCCTTGCTTCATCAAAGGAGTTCTTGACCCCCTGTCAGCCATGCTTCATCAAAGGACTTCTTGACGCCCTGTCAACCTTGCTTCATCAAAGGAGTTCTTGACGCCCCCAGTCAGCCTTGCTTCATCAAAGGACTTCTTGACCCCTGTCAGCCTTGCTTCATCAAAGGAGTTCTTGACCCCCTGTCAGCCTTGCTTCATCAAAGGGCTCTGTGTTGTACTGGTTGAAAATCCATTTCTCCCGAGCCTCTGGTATTGTTCGTGGACGTTGTTTTTTTAATCTGTGATGTTGTTGTTGTTGTTGTGTTGTTGTTTTTTTTTTTTTTTTTTTTTTTTTTTTTTTTTTTTTTTTTTTGTTCCTGCTTTTACGCACACACACTCCTTTCTGTTCAAAACTCTTCTTATATGGATGGACTCGTTTGCTTGGGTTACACTGGTGGCGGTGTCGGAATATTACGCTACCCTCCCCTCCCTCGGCCATCCCCCCTCTCTGTCTCTGTCTCTGTCTCTCACTCTGTCTCTCTCTCTCTCTCTCTCTCTCTCTCTCTCTCTCTCTCTCTCTCTCTCTCTCTCTCTCTCTCTCCCTCCCTCCTCTCTTTCAATATGCATACTTGTTCGTGGATGGGGTGAGGAGGTCGAGGGTAAGGGTAGAATGTGTGTCTCTGTGCGAGAGAGAGAGAGAGAGAGAGAGAGAGAGAGAGAGGGGGGGGGGGGAGAGAAAGAGAGAGAGAGAGAGAGAGAGAGTGCATGAGTGGTAGAGATGTGAGTGTGTGTGTGTACGTGTGCGTGTGTGTGAGTGTGTGTGTGTGTACGTATGTGTGTGTGGGGAACAGGGGGGGGGGGGGTGTGTGTGTGTGTGTGGGGGGGGGGGGGGG
>JADBJO010000017.1:210000-217500 GCA_016801955.1 Conus betulinus
GTGTGTGTGTGTGTGTGTTCGCGTGTGTGTGCGTGCGCGGAAGTGCATGTGCATGTGTGTCTGTGATTGATGGGTTTGTGTGATTTTGAATACTAGCTTGAATTTAATTCTCCCACACACCTTAACAATCCAGATAATGCATGTGTCATTGAAATGCTTTCAAAATTTGCATCCGTCGAGGGTTTCGTTCTTGTCGTGTAATTTGTCTGCATTCCTTCCTCAGTAACCTTGTTAAGGCCTCTCCGCGTTCCTTCCTCAGTAACCTTGTTAAGCCTCTCCGCGTTCCTCCTCAGTAACCTTGTTAAGGCCTCTCCGCGTTCCTTCCTCAGTAACCTTGCTAAGGCCTCTCCGCGTTCCCTCCTCAGTAACCTTGTTAAGGCCTCTCCGCGTTCCTTCCTCATGAACCTTGTTAAGGCCTCTCCGTGTTTCCTTCCTCAGTAACCTTGTTAAGGCCTCTCCGCGTTCCTTCCTCATGAACCTTGTTAAGGCCTCTCCGCGTTCCTTCCTCATGAACCTTGTTAAGGCCTCTCCGCGTTCCTTCCTCATGAACCTTGTTAAGGCCTCTCCGCGTTCCTTCCTCATGAACCTTGTTAAGGCCTCTCCGCGTTCCTTCCTCATGAACCTTGTTAAGGCCTCTCCGCGTTCCTTCCTCAGTAACCTTGTTAAGGCCTCTCCGCGTTCCTTCCTCAGTAACCTTGTAAGGCCTCTCCTCGTTCCCTCCTCAGTAATCTTGCTAAGGCCTCTCCGTGTCCCTTCCTCAGTAACCTTGCTAAGGCCTCTCCGCCTTCCTTCCTCAGTAACCTTGCTAAGGCCTCTCCGCCTTCCTTCCTCAGTAACCTTGCTAAGGCCTCTCCGCCTTCCTTCCTCAGTAACCTTGCTAAGGCCTCTCCGCCTTCCTTCCTCAGTAACCTTGCTAAGGCCTCTCCGCCTTCCTTCCTCATGAACCTTGCTAAGGCCTCTCCGCCTTCCTTCCTCAGTAACCTTGCTAAGGCCTCTCCGCCTTCCTTCCTCAGTAACCTTGCTAAGGCCTCTCCGCGTTACTTCCTCAGTAACCTTGCTAAGGCCTCTCCGCGTTCCTTCCTCAGTAACCTTGCTAAGGCCTCTCCGCGTTCCTTCCTCAGTAACCTTGCTAAGGCCTCTCCGCGTTACTTCCTCATGAACCTTGCTAAGGCCTCTCCGCGTTCCTTCCTCAGTAACCTTGCTAAGGCCTCTCCGCCTTCCTTCCTCAGTAACCTTGCTAAGGCCTCTCCGCGTTCCTTCCTCAGTAACCTTGCTAAGGCCTCTCCTCGTTACACCTCTCCCCGCTTCTCCTGTCTCCCTCTTCCCATGTCGTCCTCTACCTGTTCTGCCATTCCTTCTCATGAAATATGTGTAGGCTTTGAACTTGAATTGGGCGTTTTGAGTCTGTGGACAAACTTCTTTCCCATGTGGCAATTGTTTTTGATAGATAGATAGATAGATAGATAGATAGATAGATAGATAGATAGATAGATAGATAGATAGATAGACAGATACATGGGTACATGGGTAGATAGATTGATATATAGATAAATAGATAGACAGACAGATAGGTAGACAGATAGAAAGAAAGACAGTCAGAGAGAGAAGACAGATAGATAGATAGATAGATATAGATAGATAGATAGATAGATATATACATACATACATAGATAGATACATAGATAGATTGATAGATAGGCAGAGAGAGAGAGAGAGAGAGAGAGAGAGAGAGAGAGAGAGAGATCATTATATCACATCTTTATTCATTTATTCATTTGTCTGTTTTTTTTCCTTATAGCAATATGTAAAAACCTTGTAACACCATGTCACGTAAAAAAAAACACACACACACACACACACACACACACACACACACACACACACACACACACACACACAGAAGTCAAGAATGCTACATGTTGCATTCAAACAGAACAATCACAATGAATGCTGTCCTTGTTAGTATTGTAAATATATTGATGTATGTGAGTGTATGCACGTGTGCGTGCGCGCGTGCGTGCGTACGTACGTGCGTGCGTGCGTGCGTGCGTGCGTGTGTGTGTGTGTGTGTGTGTGTGTGTGTGTGTGTGTGTGTGTGTGTGTGTGTGTGTTGTTGTTGTTGTTGTTGTTGTTGTCTTCAATTTAACGTCTTTCCACATTAAGTGATATTAGACGAAGGGAAAGGATTTGGGGAGGGGGAGCATGAGAGGAAGTGGGTGGGTAGGTTATCTTGCAATCATATCCACACAATAGGACATGAAAACCGGCAGGTGTGGGAAAGCAAGCTAGATACAATTGCTTTCTGACTTAGAAATGACGAAAACAGGAGGGGGGAAATAGTTAAAGGGGAAAATGAATTCACTGTCAAAATTAATGTAGACTTGTAGCCCACTTAGATAAAAAACATACACTTTGAAAATGCTCGATAAGGGAAAAGAACAAGAAGAAAAGTATCGCTTAAGGTGGGAGGAACAGAGTTCATAACTAAAATTTCCTCAAAAACTGCAGTAGATGTCTCTCAGTTGTTGATTTAGAACCACTCTGGGCCAAGGACATCAAACATGTTCCACCAGGACCTCTGGTTCCAAGGGAAGGCTGGTGACCTCTGAAGTCTTCATAGTTTCTGGGGTGTCTCTGCTTCTGCAGTCTGGCAGTCTTCTTTGGTTTCTCCCAGAACAGCTCCCTGACGTGCCGTCCAACGTTTGCTGCAAGGACACTTGACCCCCTAGGTGTTGGGTGGATGCCGTCTCTGTGTGTCTGGTGGCTAGGATGCAGGTTGGAGTGTGAGACGAATGATACGTTTTTGATATTGAATAGCTCTGTTGTTGTCAAGGCATTAAAAAGCTCTCGTTTCGTGTTGAGTTCGAAATCTTTGACCGGTGCGAGTTTGCTGACAATTACCTTAACTTCAGGGTGAGTAGTGGCGAAGTCCCCGACACATTCTGTGAACATTTTGCTGACAAGTTTGGGATCCTTCCTCTGAATGTCATTTAGTCCGCAATGGATGACCACTGCGTCAGCTGGCTTTTCGTCAGAGGATGGAAGTTTCTGAAGCATCAGAGGAAGGTCTTCGGGGTCCTATAAGCTTTGCAAACCTTTGTTTCAAAGCCATATGAGCGGCCCAGTCTTCTTCCATTCACACACCTTTCATCACTGAGTCGTGGAGCATGGCAACTACAGGTAAATCTTGTTTTCTCTTCTTTCTGTTTTGATCTAGGCCTAATAGAATTCTGTTTTTTTTTTTTTTTTTTTTTTTCCTGATCTTTTACGTCATGTAAATCGTTGACGTCATTGTTCTTAAGTTTCTTTTCAACCTCCTTTGCTTTAGATTTTTCTTTCTCTTTTGTTCTGTCTTCTGTTTTCTTCTGTCGTCCGGGATGTTGTTGGGCAGTAGGGATCGATTTTGCGATCTCAGCGTACGTGGGACAGGTAGGATTATCTGTTTGAGTCTGATCGTCCCGAACTGTTGTTGTCATGACAACTCTAGATGTAATCATATTTTCAATCATCTTTTTTTGTTCGTGTATCGTGTTTTCCAGGTTTGACACACGATTACATAAACCGATAATCATATTTTTCATTCATCGATCACACTCACTGTGTCTGATGTAGAGCTGTGTCGATTTTCCCTGGCATCTCCCTTGTCCTCCTCACGTACGCGCTGGGCAGCTTTGCGCGCTGATCGGATCATCTTCTTCTTCATGGCGCTTTCCACGTTGTCAACTCTCTTGGCACTGTTTTCATGTTCTTTCATGGGTGTTGTAGCTTGAACGGCTGCCTATGCTTCTGGATCTAGTCAGCCTAATCATATTAATGCAGTTTTTTGAGGAAATATCAGCACACCCTTGATCTCAGCTCTCTCTCTCTCTCTCTCTCTCTCTCTCTCTCTCTCCTCTCTCTCTCTCTCTCTCATACACACACACACACACACACACACACACACACACACACACACACACACACACACACACGCACACACACAAAGATAGATAGATAGATTTAATGTATTTGTCACCTATTTTGTTGCTTTTCCTTGAGGGCAAAATGCATAGCGGGTTTAATGTGTTCATTCTCATTTCTCTCTGTCTGTCTGTCTATCTGTCTGTCTGTCTGCCTCTGTCTCTGTCTGTCCTGCCTCTGCTCTCTCTCTCTAATCTCTATTCTCTCTCTCTCTCTCTCTCTCTCTCCTCCCTCCCTCCCTCCCTCCCTCCCTCCCCCTCTCTCTCCTCTCTCCCTTTCTCTCTCTCCCTCTCCCCCTCTCTGCCTGTCTCTCTCTCTCTCTCCCTCTCTCTCTCCACTGGCTCTCGCCCTCCTCTCTCTCCTCTCCTCTCTCTCTCTCCTCCCTGTCTCTCTCTCTCTCCTCTCTCTCTGTCCTTCTCTCTCTCCCTCTCTTCTCCCTCTCCCGCTCTCTGATCTCTGTCATCTTAGGCGGTCTCTTTCTCCCTCTCTCTCCTCTCTGCTCTCTCTTCTCACTCTCTATGGGCTGTCTCTCTCCCCTCCCCTCCTATGGGTGAATCTCACACTCTCCTGCCACAACTCTCACATCTCATCACAGGACATACCCCCTCTATCTCCTCTCTCCCCTCTTTACGCTCCTCTCCCCACGAGTCTCGACCTGTCCTCTCTCTCTCGCTCTCATTCTCTCTCTTCTCCATCCTCCCCTGTCTCTCTACGCATCTCTCTCTGCTCTCTCCCTTCCTCCTCTCCCTCGCGTCCCCTCGTTTTTCTGACCTCTCTCAACTCTCCTCCCTTTGCTCTCCTCAATCTCCCCTGGGTCTCTCTTCACTGATCCCTGTCTCTCTTTTCTCCTCCTCTCTCATCTCTCTCTCTCCACTATCTCTCCCTCCTCTTCTGTCTCTGTCTCTTTCCTCCTCTCTCCTCCACCACACCCTCTCCTTCTCTCTCCCGCTCTCTCTCTCTCCCCTTGTCTCTCAATCACTCCTCCCTCCCCCTCACTCCTGTCTCTCTGTTCTCCATCCTCCCTCTTCTCCCCCCACTCTCCCCAATCTCTCCCTCTCCCACACCCCGAGCCACTCTTCTCTCAGCCCTCTCTCCATCTTCCACCCCCCCTCTCCCTCTCTCGTCTCTCTCTCTCTCTCCCTCTCCACACTCCCCTCCTCCCCTCACTCTCCCCTCCTCGACTCCCCCCTCTCTCTCTTCTCCATCCCCCTCTCTCCCTTGACTCTCCGACTCTCTCCCTCCTCTCTCTCTCTCTCTCACTCCCCCTGTCTCCTCTCCTCTCTCTCTCTCCCTCTCTCTCTCCCCCACGCTGTCTCTCATCTCTACTCTCTCACTCTCCTCCCTCTCCTCTTGTCTCAACGCACCTCCCTCAGTCTCCTAGACGTCTCTCTCGGCTGTGGCCTCCTTTCCCCCTCTCTCCTCTGTTCTCTCTCTCTCCCCCCTCTCTCCTCATATCTCTCCCTCTTTTCTCTGTTAACTACTGTCTTCTCCTCTCTATATTTGTCTCTACTCCTCTCAATATATTATCTCTCTGTCTGTCCCCCCCCCCCCCTCTCTCCTCACTCTGTCCCACACCCCATCTCTCGCTCTCTCTCTCTCTTCTCTCTCTCTCTCTCTCTCCTCTCTCAGGCAGACTAAGCGATGATGCTGATGTGACGACCTCCCTCCACGACAGGCGGTTGATGCTGTGCCCCATTGGGGAGATGTGCGGGACACATCGGATGCCGAGTACAGGACTGGCGGAATCTGCAAGAGCTCACCTCGTAATGGGAAATCCGCTTCACATCGTCCGGCATAGTGCGCCCGGCTCTCTCTCTCTCCTCTCTCTCTCTCTCTCTCTCTCTCTTCTTTCTCTCTCGCATTCTCTCTCTTCCTCTCTCCTCTACCTCTCTCCTCTCCCTCTCTCGGTCTCTCTCCCTCTCTCTCTCTCTACCTCTCTCTCTCTCTCTCTCTCTCTCCCTCTCTCTCTCTCTCTCTCTCCCTCCTCTCTTCTCGGCGCACGTACTTGCTCCCCTGTACTCCTCCTCTCCTGTGTGTGTCGCACGTGTGTGTCTTGTGGTTGGTGTGTGTGTGTGTGGTGTTTGTGTGTGTGTGTGTGTGGTGTGTGTGTGGTGTGTGTGTGTGTGTGTGTGTGTGCGTGTGTGTGTGTGTGTGTGTGTGTGGTGTTGTGTGTGTGTGTGTGTGTGTGTGTGTGTGTGCTTGCTTGAAGTAAAGGAACGTGTTTCTGCATGTTGTTTCTATGGTTGCTTATGGTGTTTGTGTGTGTATGTATTATGTGTGTGTGTGTGTTGTGTGTGTGTGTGGTGTGTGTGTGTGTGTGTGTGAATGTGTGTGTGTGTGTGTGTTGTGTGTGTGTGTGTGTGTGCGCGCGCGCGTGCGCGTGCAAGCGCCTACGCGTGTGTGGGGGTCAGTAAGAGGGAGAGAGGGTGGGAGGGAGGGAGAGAGAGAGAGAGAGAGAAAGACTCTCTGAGTGTGTTTTGTATGCGTGTGTACGTGTGCGTGCGTGAGTGTGTGTGCGCGCGCGTGTGTATTGTGTGTGTGTGTGTGTGTGTGTGTGTGGTGTGGTGTGTGTGTGTGTGTGTGTGTGATATTTCGCCCTCAAGCAGTAGCTTAGATATGGTCTATTTGCATCCCCGCAATGAAAGACATTCCTTGATAGGTGCGGAATAGAGTTCCATGCAGATGGTCCCTAAAATGCAAAACAGAATTTGGAATTAATCCATTCCTGCCTGTTGCAGATACCATCTAATGTTGTAGTGATAATAGCATCATGTTGCCACTTGATAAACTCAGCAAGAGATGCCGGGCCCACGTTTGTGTGGATTTTGGACATAGTCACAATATTACTGTAGGTCATAGCAGTATGTTTTGTGATAGTTTGTTCAGTTTGGTGGGTTTTGTTGTTGTTGTTGTTTGTTTGTTTGTTTTTTGTTTGTTTGTTTGTTTGTTTTTGGTTGACAAAGAAATGTCGGGTATACAGGCTTCTCCCTCTCTGTCTCTGCCTGTCTGTCTGTCTGTCTGTCTGTCTGTCTGTCTGTCTGTCTGTCTGTCTGTCTGCCTGTGTCTGCCTGTCTGTCTGCCTGTCTCGGTCTGCATGTCTCTCTTCTCTGTCTCTATCTCTTTCTCTGTCTCTCTCTCTCTCTCTCTCTCTCTCTCTCTCTCTGTAGAGGCCCCTTCCTTCTCTCTCTCTCTCTCTCTCTCTCTCTCTCTCTCAAACTGTCAAACTGTAGAAGCAGGTCTTAAATAAATGTTAGCGAACTGCCAAGAGAAACGTTGACAAACGAGTCACAAGACAAAACACGACGCGTTTTCGACCTCTTAGGTCTTCTTCAGGCAAGACACAAACAAATAATACAAAGAAAATGAACGCGGAGCTAATGTGAGAAAGGCAGTGAGCTTAAAAAAAACAGCTTCCATGTATTTGTGTCCGCGTAATGTTTACATTTATTCAACGAAAACAAATTGCGAAGCAACTGTTTGTAGACACGATTGATAAGTAAAAAAAGAAGTTTATATTTTCGTCATCGACAACGCCCAGAA
>JADBJO010000017.1:235000-237500 GCA_016801955.1 Conus betulinus
TTTCTTTCTCGCCATGTTGCAAGGTCTGTGTCGTTTCCCCATGATCTGTATGACAACACTGTGAAATGACCCACCGTGACTGCACGAAGGGAAAATCATGAAGAGAAATAGCTGGCTTCTGAGTAATCCATGTCAGGTGCTAGTTTGCTGCCACTGTGACGGGTCATTGGAAATGGGTGTGCGTCAGCTGGCTGATGAACGACGCCAAACGTCAAACTTAAGTCTCCGTACTCTAAATAAAAGTTGACAGAACTGCTTGAGACAAAATGTTCTTTCTTGTCGACGTTTCTTTCTTTTCTTTTTTTTTAATTTTTTTTGTAATAAATGGAGGGAGACATTCGTATTTATGGAAGTGAAAGAAATTTGGGTGATATGGAAAAAAACTAAAAACTACATTGATTTCCTCTGGGCGTAGTATCGATCCAGCTGTTGTTTGTGGGCCGACCTCTGGCGTGTGCCGTACCAAACCTGCGGTTTATGCCCTCGTTCTTCCCCTCGCTCGTCCCTTCTTGTCATCGTATCAGTGTTGCTTCATAATAAACTTCCTGTGAAAGTTAGCGGTGCAGTTTTAGGGAAGCGCTGACCTTTGTTTTCGGTCTATATCGGGCTCGCTAATATCTCCACGGATCGGGGAGATCAGATTGTCAGATTAAATTGTACTCATTCTCTGGCTGTCTGATAAGAAACTCATTCTGGAAGGCGGTCAATTTTTAAAACCCAAGCTTCACTGAATTTGAGAGAGAGAGAGAGAGAGAGAGAGAGAGAGAGAGAGAGAGAGAGAGAGAGAGAGAGAGAGAGAACCATGTAACCTAGTAGATAACTGTAAGTGAAAGAAAAGTATTGTTAATGGTAACGCTACCGACTCTTTTCTTTTGCCGTCCTTAAACTTTCATTTTTTCCCTAGACCATTGGAAAGAAAGAAAGATTGAAAGAAAGAAACATGTAAACAAAAAATGAAAGGAAAGAAGAAGGAAGAAGAAAAACGGAAGGTCTCCACAGAAAACGAACCGCTTCCGGCGGATCTTGGGCTGGCTTCGGTTACGTGGAAAGGGAGATAACTTCGTGCGATCTTGAATAGCTGAAGCGGCGAAAAAAAACGGCGTCTGCTGCACGCAAATGTGTGAATACATACAGTCAGCGTTTGCAGGGCGACCACATTTTCATTAACTGGCGGAAATGTAAAACTGACAAACAGCGGGGGAAGAATTAGTAGGAGCAAAAACACATTGAATCCGCGAAGCGCTAGTCGCGTTTTCGGCACCCAAGCAGACGAAACTAATGTTACTACTACCTTGTGTAAAATCTTCTTGACAGAGGGCGATCGCCATTTTTTTTTTTCCACTGCGTCGGCAAGGCGTCACGAAAGCAAAAAGTGGTTGAGAAAAGCTGAACGAACAAGACACGGTTGAACAATTCACGGCTTGACGCTCACATTGTCGTCAAGTTGACTGCATAATTTTCACTGTTTATTTTTCAGTTTTCTGTTTCTATTGTAAAATATGTATTACTCTGCAATCTGCTTTTCGTGCTTGCTTGTATGTAGGCTTCTTGTTCTGAAGTATGCTTTAAATCTTTGAATGGCTTACCTCTTTCCTACCTTTCTGATCTCCTTCATCTCTATGTGCCTTCTTGGCAGCTGCGTTCTTCTACCGACAACACGATGCTCAAACTCCTCCGATTTCGAGCTAAAACCTATGGCGATCGTTCTTCTTCTTTTCAGGGTCCGGTTTCTTGGAATAAACCCCAATATCTTTGCGTAATTCAAACTCGCTGTCCTCCATCAAGGCATCTCCCTAAACAACCCTCTTCACACCTATCAATAGCAGTTCTTTCTTCCCCTTCCCTAGCTCATCAAATTGATTCTGCGGTGTGTGTGTGCGTGCGTGCGTGTGCGTGTAGGTGTGTGTGTGTGTGCGATTATGTGTGTGTGTGTGTGTGTGTGTGTGTGATTGTGTCCATTGTTGTGCGACAGCGTGTGTGGGATCATGTGTGTGTGTGTGTGTGTGTGTGTGTGTGTGTGTGTGTGTCAATATGCACCCTTGTTTATAGATGCATGGTAGGCCAACTTACTGCAATATTCATGTTCTTACTTGTTTCATTTATGTTTTCTTTAACCTTTTACGTATTAGTAAGCGCTTAGGTCTTACGATGTAAGATTAAGCGCCACAAATCATCATTATTATAATCATTATTATATTTCTGATGACATTCTTGTTACTGCAACTTTTTATTTCGAAATCTGCCTTTGTATGCTGGGTGTAAAGACAGGTGTCATGTGGGGAAAATCCGATAAGAATATGGTTTATTTCGTTTGTAGAACATTTTTTTTTCGTGAAGTGCGAGGGAGGTGGAGGACTAGGGGAGGAGGGAGACAAAATACGTCACGCGTTATCTGTTTGACACCCGAGACAGACAGACAGACAGACAGACAGACAGAAGAAGAAGAAGAAGAAGAAGAAAAAAGAAGAGGAGGAGGAGTAAGAAGAACAAGAAGAAGAAA
>JADBJO010000017.1:260000-285000 GCA_016801955.1 Conus betulinus
CACCAAAAACCAGTACAACCAAAGAGGGTGACGAAAGGACATCTTGTAATTGCACAAAAAAAGACCAGTGCCCTCTGAATAACAAATGTCTCTACAATAATATTGTGTACCAAGCTACAGTAACAACGGACAGTGATAAAGAAACATATATAGGGATCACGGCTAACCGTTTTTAAAACCAGATATGCAAACCATAAACAGTCCTTCAAAAATGAAAAATATAAAAAACCAAACAGAACTAAGCAAATATATTTGGAAGCTTAAAGATAAGAAAATAGATTACAACATATCATGGAAAATTATACAAAGAGCAACACCATACAACAACGTTTCTAAAAAAATGCAATTTATGTACTACAGAAAAGTGGCTGATATTATGTAAACCCCATCTAGCATCCCTGAATTCTAAAGCAGAAATGATAAACAATTGCAGGCATAAATGGAAATCCTTGTCAATGCACCATTCCTTGGCACGTTCCCCCTGAACGCGCCCCCAAAAAATAAAAAAAAAAAAAAAAACTACAGGCCACGTGCCACACGTACAGTGCTCACACGCCCACACACCACATATATATAACACCGATGGCGCGCCCAGATTGTACACCCTGAGGAGAGCATTCGGCTCGAAACAATTTTGTAGGTTTTATTTTTCCATTTTAAAACCCTATTTTAAATTGGTATATATATATATATATATATATATATATATATATATATATGAAGAACAGTAAGTCGTGTGTGTGCGTGTCTTGAACTGTAGTGAAACAGTTGATCACACGTTTTTTGGAGAATGGTACAGACCAATAAGGAGAAGGGCGTAAAGGTTTGGTGGGGGAAGGGTTAGGAGGGGAGAGTCGGGGGGGGGGGGGGGGGGGGGGGGGGGGGGGGGGGGGGGGGGGGAACCTGCATGCACCTCATTTCATTACGTATCCGAGTGAAGAAAATGAAGACAATTCATCCACCATTCAGTGAAGTGACGACGATATATGACTCATTCGACATTTTCGATGAAGGGTTAGTAAGATGACACGTTTTTCGTTTCAGATATATAACTGCTATATACTGATGTAGTGCTATATACTGAGTTGTCATTTGATGTGAAGTAACGATAGTATGACACGAATAAACAAGATCATGTTAGCCATCGTTTTTACCAGAAATGGAAATAAGCTCGTGACACTACCAGGTAATCTGGTAATCTGAGGGTTGTTCGTAGTCTAGGTTTTCGAGGCCATCTGTCTCCATTCATCCTGGCAGACTGACTGTTGTGACACCATCTGGAAATATGGATGTTCGTGATCAAGATTTTCCAGGCCTTCTATCTCCCTCCGTCGCAAACTGGCAGATCGACAGTTCCGGAGTGTTGTAGGCGCCACGCTTTCTGATATCCACGCCGTGGGTTTGGTGTTCCTCAAAGAAGCATTCTTTGTCCTGCTCTCTTTCATAGCAAAATCACAGACCTATTTACCGCTGCAAACCAGGGGTCCCAGTCTGGCCGATTCGCTGACTTTGCACCTCGTACAGTTGGAGCCACCAACGTAGGTATTCAATGCCAGCTCTAGGTTGGCGCCAGTAAGATCTGACGCTCTGCCGTGATTTTTCATGTATCAAAAACCAACAGTAACTTCCTTCACAATTTCCGAAAATCTCGACCATGAAATTCATCAGGAAAAAAAATCATCATTGCAACTGTGAGAGAAGCCAAATTTCTGGAAATTATGTCGATCAAATACACAGTTTCAAAGTCACACCCACTACCACTTAAAGAGATTGAGGTGCTGGTAAGAAATCATTTCTCCATCTTCACTGGGTGACAGTCGGTTACCTACTGTACTATTACCGCGCCATCCTTGGCTGTGCTAGACGTTGCCATCTCAAACCTCTCTATCCATAAACCACCAAGGACTTCGACTCAGTGTCAAGGGATTCTGCATCACTCCTGCATACCGTCTGTATGCGGAATTTATATGCAGAGGCTGGGAGGAGAAGGGGACGGAAGTCTGGGGGGATGGGGGGGGGGGGGGGGGGGGGGGGAGTACGTTTTTTTTGGGGGGAACCACCCTTTTCCACCTGTAGTATCGTTTTGAATTATCGTTTGAATGTGTTTTCTGAACCTAAGAACTCTGCTAATGATTGTGCTTTAACCAGAAAATCGAAATAATTTGATGAGCTTCCTAGCTGTGCCCCAGCCGTAGGAATTCGTATTGTTTCCCATTCATAAATGTTAAACTGAATTTGGAGTTGTTTCTGATCTTTCCAAATTGCAAGACAATTGACCGTTGATTTTTGGAACTCCGGAGTTCTGCTTTGATCTTACTTCTTTTCGCAATGATTTCACGAGATCTCTGGCATACAAGACCTTATGTGCTGAACTGTGTTTAAAATTTTTGTCTTTTCAAAAAAAAAAAATGACCAATGATCCAAATCTGAATAGCAGCCGTGACTGCTGCTCCCGCTCAAGAACGCTCAACACGCGTTCCCCTGACAGCTCTATCATTACTGCCCACCTCAGCTTTAGTCCGGGCACTCTGGACGTAAGGACTGCCTCCGACACCCTCCCCTTACTGCTGGTGGTAACTTCAACACCCTGAGAGCACCTGAACTGTGATGAATGTTATACCTGTCTGGAATCTAAAGATGACGACATGATTCTCGCTAGGTTTCCGACTGATGTTGACACTGGAGGCGGTAGGATGGCCTATCATCTTGCCAAGAATGCCAGAAGGAACACAAAAATGTCCTAATCCTTACACAGACCTGACACCCAAAGTTCACAGATACGTTAAAGACCTCTGCCACGGGCCTTGAAATAGATATTAACTATACATGTCTTCAAATATGTCTGAATTTTTTTTTACTTTTTACCACCTGCAACTAGTGTCCACAAAAAAGAAACAATAGTGTAAACTATTGTACACAGCTACAGGCCACCCCTTTTTCACAACTCCGTATCTTTAAAAAAAAAATGGGAAGCTATAGCGTGTGTGCAATTGATAAGCCACTCAATCTTCAGCATATTCTTAAATAGTCTAAGGAGTCGAATGGCATGGCAAATAAGGACTTTACACGAAGACAGTGTTGAGGAACATTACACGAGATTATTGTTGATTCTAAAACAGGTAAATATGTATTTAGTGCATGGTTTTGTACAAAATAGACCTGAGTTTAAGCGGTTTTTAATACTTGTGGAATTTTGTTACATGCATGTATGGACATGACTTGATCTGGTAACAGCCCTGATGTGGACTTCTGCGACTGGCTAGGCTATAAACAACATGAATTTGGATCGAATTGAAATGATCCACAAGTCATTTTTGATAAAGTAACGATAAAATTATTCGTTATATTCTTCCAGGGAAGTATCGAAGACTTGGTTTGTAAGTTCCTGTAAAGTAACAACAAGCTTATACATTTTAGATTTTTAATAAAGCGACAACATGACCGATTTTTTTTAATGAAGTTATATAGAAATATTAATTCTCATTTTTGAACTGACATAGGACGAATCATTTGCCATTTTCATGAAGTGACAAGAAGGTGATTCGACTGATACTTTGAAAGATCACTAATGCGCCGTTTTAATTAAGTGACAATATGATAACTTCTTTCTCTCACTCAATAAACCAATCTGCCCAAAGATCCACGTTACAGGTTTCATGTCGTCAGCAAACCACCCGGTCCCCCACATTCCGGAACTGTCCGTCATTTCATCAGACACTTGTCGTGTGATGCTAAGAGCCGGCGAGCCCACGGCGTCCAGTGTACTTGTCTTTCGGCTGGCAGTCAGCTCTTCGATAACTCGTCTTCATTCTAGCCAAAGCTGACTGTCACCCCCGTCTGTGAGGGTACACACTCCAGGAATCAGTTTGCCGAGCGCCCGAGTCACTTACTGTCGTAATATCCGTCGAGGAGATTGCCTTGTGGCCTGCATCCGTTGGCTTGTTTTGTCTCTCTGCTCAAAGCTATCGCACAGGTCTTCATGAAACTTGGGGGAAGGATGGAATATCGCCCACGGACGAAGGAATACATTTTGGTGGGGGAAGATCCGTGAACCGATCCAGAATTTTTTGTGAGTGTTTTTTTTTTTTTTTAATTATTGTATTACTTTTTTGAGTATTACAAGATGGGACACGTTCGTTAATTTCTCAAGGTGTACCATATATACTTTAGCAAACCAAAGATCTGGCTTTATAAAAATATACATTTGCTACTTTGATCCTTTAAAGAAACTAGTACTCGTGTGTGTGTGTGTGTGTGTGTGTGTGTGTGTGTGTGTGTGTGTGCGACAGAGAGAAAGGCAGAGAGAGAGAGAGAGAGAGGGGGGGGGGAGAGAGAGAGAGAGAGAGAGAGAGAGCACGTGTGTGTGTGTGTGTGTGTGTGTGTGTGTGTGTGTGTGTGTGTGTGGAGAAAGAGAGGAATGTGTGTGTGTGTGTGTGTGTGTGTGTGTGTGTGTGTGTGTGTGTGTGTTTGAGTGTGTGTGTGTGTGTGTGTGTGTGGAGAAAGAGAGGAATGTGTGTGTGTGTGTGTGTGTGTGTGTGTGTGTGTGTGTTTGCGTCTGCGTGCGTGCGCGCGCGCGCACGCGCGTGCGTGTATGTGTGAAGCAGAGACAGACAGACAGAAAGAGACAGAGAGAGACGGACAGCGCGCGCGCATTTGTGTGTGCGTGCGTGTGCGCGCGTGCGCGAACGAACGCACACACGCGCGCGTTGAAAATTCATTCAACATAAAACTTTTTTTTTGAATCGCCAAAGCTAAGGGGAGGGGGGGTCTTCGATATGGCGTCAAATTCGCGTTGTCAGTGGTGTTCCAAGCAGGCTGACCCAAACAAGGCGACCCGGGGGCCCCGGGAGGTTAATCAACGCAGACCCGAACAGACTGCAGCCACACATCAACATGTCAGCCTTAGGGACGTCAACCGAGATCCCAGCCTTCACACACTACATGGGAGCGCCGACACGATGGGCGACAGTCCGCTTTCTAATTAAATAGATAAGAGACCGGGGGGGGGGGGGGGGGGGGGGGGGGGGGGGAACGGAGGTATCGGGCGGCACGTGACAGGGTTGACAGACTTCATTACGCATCATTTATCACACACACACACAAACACACGCGTCAGACATATGCACCCACGGACGCACACACGTTTTGCACACACACACACACACACACACACACACATCATGGTCACACAACTCTTTAGTACGCCTTCCTCTTCATCTGATATGCTTTCCATGGTTACACAGACCGTGCTGCTGCTTTTTTTTTTTTTTAACCTATCTGTTTCATTGGTTCATTGCAAATACTTATTATTTTCAGCACTCTGGTCATAAATTGAGTGTGTCACAGTAGAAGTTTAATGTTCTGTAAACGTGTGAAGCGGACACAGGTTTGGAATGTAACGTGAATCGGACAGGCGTCGGAACATGTGTGCTCTGTGTGTGTGTGTGTGCTGTGTGTACAAGTAGATGTAACTGCAGGGTTTGCCTTGGATTTTTTTTTTTTTCCTTTTCTTCTTCTTCTTTTCTTTTCTTTTTTTTTTTTAACTACATCATCATGCCAGACTCGAAACCACGGTATGCCTGGCGCACTTTCCCATGTGCGTAAACATGAAGGTAGGTGCAAAGCATCATCAGGAAAGAGTGCGAACTGTGGTGTTTTTCACGATCATTATCTCATGATGATGATGATGATGATGATTGAGAGAGAGAAGAGAGAGAGGGGGGAGAGCGCGAGAAAGGGAGAGATAGAGAAAGAGAGAGAGGGAGAGAGAGAGAGAAGAGAGAGAGAGAGAGAGAGAGAGTGTGTGTGTGTGTGTGTGAGAGAGAGAGAGAGAGAGAGAGAGTTGCGATTGGTCAAAAATGTGTATGTGTTGAGCCAGTTCTTTTGAAAGTACTGGATGAAGAGCTTTTGATAGCTGACCTCATGAGCCGCTCCAGGTTCGGTGTATAAAATCTGCCGGTGTGTAGCTCGCCATAATTATGTAACGCTCAGTAAGCTGAAAATCATTGTTTCGCATGCGGCTTGGTCGGAATGGTGTTGGTAGCTATGGCCTTGCCTGTTGCATGGTCAGAATGGTGTTGGTAGCTATGGCCTTGCCTGTTTGCATGGTCGGAATGGTGTTGCATGGTCGGAATGGTGTATGTAGCCATGGCCTTGCCTGTTGCATGGTCGGAATGGTGTTGGTAGCTATGGCCTTGCCTGTTGCGTGGTCAGAATGGTGTTGGTAGCTATGGCCTTGCCTGTTGCATGGTCGGAATGGTGTTGGTAGCTATGGCCTTGCCTGTTGCATGGTCAGAATGGTGTTGGTAGCTATGGCCTTGCCTGTTGCGTGGTCAGAAAGATAACTGCGGACATGGCCTTGCCTACTAGTAGCTTGGTCAAAATGGGGCCAAAGGGTATGGTCTTGCCTACTGCTAAGCAGAATGGTGCTAGTAGATTATGGCCTTGCCTACAGCTTGGTCAGAATGGTGATGGTAGGCATGGCCTTGCCTATATTCTTTTGCCAGAATAGTGCCGAGCGCGTATGGTCTGGCCCATGGCAATTACCTTGCCTACTGCTAGGTCTGTGTGATGCTGGTACTGGTGGGTATGGTCTTTGTCTACAACTGGGTCAGAATGGTGGTGGTAGTTGGCGTGGCCTTTCATCGGCCTGGTGAGGTCAGCAAGGTTGACAGTAGAAGTAGCCAATGATGTCTCTGGTGAGATAGAGAAGGGAGGTTAAGTGTCTGTCTTTTGCTAGTTTCGCTGATTTCCATAGTTCATATAAACGGCATTCATCACCTGCCATCACCTTCTGTCGATCTGACTGGCTCTCTGTCTGCTTCCTGCTTACGGTTGGACTGTTTCCACACGCCGCTGTTGATTGTGCCAAGCTATCAGCTTTGAAGCACACACTCGGTGGTTTGTCAGCTGGCGAAGGCTTTGTGCAGACAGTGGACTGACCTCGTTGATCAGCAGACAACAGCAGGCTGGCGTTAGCCGCAAGTTGAGAGGGCGGCTCACTCCATTGAACAATCCTCTCCTGGCGTGCGCTATCAAGGTGCCCGGAAATGTTTAGTGACCTGCCCGAGTGAACGAGACTCCAACCAAGATGTGTTCTTGGAATGCGAGGCGAGATCTGTCTTCTTTCTTCCTTCAGTACTTCAGCTCCGGTACGTTTCAGTACATGATGTTTACAACGTAGACACCCGGAGGGCGCACGAGAGTGGTGGAGTATAGGCCTTTCAACAGCTGCACACCTTGCTCGTTCTAATTGTCCGTGGCCACAACTGGTGGGAAAATTATTAGTGATGGGGAGTGGGGTATAGCGAGAGACCTGCTTTGTGGTCGGGTAGAGGGGTCGTCGGTTGAACAGTCTCTCTCTCTCTCTCTCTCTCTCTCTCTCTCTCTCTCTCTCTCGTCTCTCTCTCTCTCGTGTGTGTGTGTGTGTGTGTGTGTTGAGTCGCGTTCCGAGTGCGGCGGCCGTCATTGTCTCTAACTAAAAAGGGGACAGGTAGGTGAGCAGTAGTGGAAAGCATCGGGAAGGGATGTGTTAAGTGGCAGGTAGCTGGGTTTAGGGGTATTCTGTCCCTATTACGTAATCTATTTGGTTTACTTGTTTTTGTGTATGTGTCAATGCCCTTTGTGATGTTTATCATCATCATCATCATCATCATCATCATCATTATTCTTGTTGTTGTTTTCGTTGTTGTCGTTGTGTTTTTGTTGTTGTTGTTGTTGATCTTGTTATTGTTAATGTCGTGTGTTTATCCTATGTCACTCAAGCTTGTTTTTCTTCAAACTGATTTTCCCAGCCTTTTCTTTTTTTTTTTGTTTTTTTTCATTGCTTGCTGCTGTTGTTTACTGCTGCCGTCGTTGCTGCTCTTGCTGCTGCTGCTGCTGCTGCTGCTGATGATGATGATGATGATGCAGCGGCTGCTGTTGTTGTTGTTGTTTCCGTCCTCTTTGACCAGTTTTGAAATACCGCTCTAACTTGAATACTTCAATACAGATAATTGACTCAGTATCAGCATGTTCGCACAGTGTGTATATCATTGACCAGCCCGGACACTAGACACCCCTGCTGAGGGTCAGTTTGCCCATACGTCCTTTTATGTCTTTCCTGTCATGTTTTCCAGCAATATTTTAAAACTTTTTTTTTTCAGTCTAGGATCAAGGAAAAAAGTGAGAAATGCGTATCGCTCTCAGCACAGTCTCGTTTCCTCCGCTTTCAGGATGTCGATAACATAACGACCATGCGATTTATAGGCGTCTGTCTTCTCTTTTGTCTATGACGTTTGTCTCTGTTGTTTGTTCTTCTTTCAAGATGTGGTCCTTTCTTTCTGCGTGTTTACAAAAGAGGTCCTGCACCGTCGACTGCGCTACGAGAAAAAGGACCAAACAAAAAAAGAAAAAAGAAGTGCTCATACCGCTGAAGTAAAAAAAGGTACGACTGGCCCTTCCCTCTGCATAGACGGTGTATCTCTATTTTTGAACTCCTTGTAACAACATCTTCATTACTGAACTACAGTAATGGAGCTGGTGCGGATACCGTGAAGAATGCAAAGGTAGGGAATTGGAAGAGATGGTTTTACAGGGAGCCTAGAAAGGGGACTTGAGGTGGAGCTTTAAGAGGTGACTTACAGACAGCCGTAGGAAGCGACTTTACGGAGAGCCTTAAGAGGTGATTTGACGGAGGATTTTAAGAGGTGAGATCATAAGGGGGTATTTAAGACATGACTTTGCAGGGAAAAAAGGTGTCTACGGAACGTTTTACGAAACGAATTTACAAAGAACATTAAGGGATGACTTTCATGGGAGTTTCAAGTGAAGACTTAAAGGGAAGGTGAATTAATGTTTTACAAGGAGCTTTAAGAAAATAATTTATCTGAAGCGATTAGATGTGACTTTACAGGAACGTGTTAGAAGTGACTTTACGGAGAGCATTGAGAAGTGACTTTACAGAAAACATTTAGAGATGATTTTACAGCCAATTGTCAGAAATGACCTTGTAAAGACCTTTTATTGATGACTTCACACGGACCTTTAAAATGTGACGTAACAGGGATCTTTAATGGCTGAATTCACTGCGACTCTCAAGAGGTGACCTCACAAGGACCATCAAAATGTGACAGGTATATCTAAGTGGTGACTTTACAGAGAGTTTTAAGAGATGACTGTAGATGGGCTTTTAGAGGTGACTAAACAGGGCCTTTCAGAGGTCATTTTACAGGGACACTTGAAAGGTGACTTTATGGAGACTTTTAAGTGGTGACTTTACAAGGACCTTTAAAGGCTGACTTTCCAGTGACCTTTGGATAGTGAATTTACAGTGACCTTTGAGTGGTACGTTTACAGTGACATTTGAGTGGTGACTTCACAGAGACCTTTCGGTGGTGACTTTACACCGACTTTTGGGTGATGAATTTACAGGGGCATTAAGGAGGGACTTTACAGGTCTTCAGGGTCAGATCAACTTTTTTCTTGAGGAGAGGAGAGGAGGGGGGGAGTTTGTTCCGTTTTTCTACGGGTGTCTAGATCACCGGAAAAGGAGAACGCATGGCAGTCTGAGAGAAAGGGGTAGGCTACCCCCCCCCCCCCCCCCCCCCCCCCCCCCCCCCCCCCCCCCAGTGAAGGCGGCTTACTGTTCCAGACTGTTAGTCAAACTGTAAGTTTACTGCAGGAAGGGCGGGTGCCCTTAGGCCAGAAGTAGTGCTGTCACTGAATGCCATAGACTGTCAACAGTCTGGAGTAAAAGAGAACAACGCCGAGCACTGGACGTGGGAGGAATGAGGTCAAGTCTTGATGCTTTCAACAGCCATTACGTCTGTAGTGCAAAAGTTGGGATTCAGGAAGAGTAAGTTATGTTAGGGGGGATGCTGCTGACAGGTCGAAAGCAGCGGAGAGAGGGATGCAGGAGAGGAGGGATAGATTCATGGGTAGGTGTGTGTGTGTGTGTGTGTGTGTGTGTGTGTGTGTGTGTGTGTGTGTGTGTGTGTGTGTGTGTGTGTGCTGTTGTATTTTTTCGTTTCAATCCGAAGATGAATATTTTACGATTAGGCAGGGTCAAAGAGAAAGAATTTGCCAAAAAGCGAATGCTAATTCAATATCCAAAATCATCATGAACTGCCTAATGTACGCATCACTACGAGCGGCCATGCGCGTGCTCATGTGTGTGTGTGTGTGTGTGTGTGTGTGTGTGTGTGTGTGTGTGTGTGTGCAAGTCTCGTTCATAGTAAAGGCCTCATGTATGACGGTCCTTTCACCTCACAACTCTGCCTTACCTTCCATTCTCCACTCTGCACACACACACACACGCACGCACGCACGCACGCACACACACATTGTAGACGAGGCCTGATGTATCGGACGACAAGGTGCCCAAATAGTCCACATTACTTACATCAGGGGGAACGCACTTGTCAGGATCAAAACAGCGAGGAAAAGCGTAACTAGCATACTGCAAGCATTTACTCTGACGTTAGGGAACCTTTCTGATCTATCCGCTCTATTTTTGTATGCCACGTGTTTAGAAACACTCTTTAAGACCAGTCCGCCGAAGCGTGATACTGGGTATGATGGTCTGTATGTAGGCGTGGTTTTAACATGTAATCAAGAGATTAAATCTGCTATACACAGCTGCGCGTCCCTTACCCCCCGGCCGACCGGTACACATGGAAGAATGGGCCCCGACTTTGAGAATGACCCCATTATCAGTACCGTCTGGTGTTACAGATACCATATGACCCCATTATCAGTACGTCTGGGTGTTACAGATACCATATGACCCCATTATCAGTACCGTCTGGTGTTTCGAATGCTGTAGACAGCTGTCAACTCCTGTCCATCTCCCCATCAACCTGACGCGTCTGTGGCGGGGCGAAATGGTGCGGAAAGCGTAACAGTCTGAGAGAGGTTAGAGCTGATCGCTTGGCCAGGCCTGAGAGTATGGCCAGACAGTATTGAAACGTTCAGGTGGAAAGAAGACGTAACTAATGTACATGACCACTGCAGGTGTCTCTTCGATTGTTTTTACCTGACTTACTTCCCTTCCTGACTCGTTACAACCGAGTGTGTTCTTCCTCTCTTTAATCAGTTCCTCACACTACGTGTGTTATGCATTCGGCGTAAGCGTTCCATGGGTCCTGTTCGATTTTCTCAGGCCATGCAGGCAGCGATCCTCCTCCCCCATTCTTTTTTTTTTTCTGTCTGTTACTTTTTCTTGTCTTCGCCACTCGTTTTAACGTGTGCCCCTATGGTTTGCTAAAAAATAGTAAAAAAAAAAAAAAAAAACGTTTTCAGGGGTGTAAGCAGATATTTGTTCGTTCTTCTTGCTGGTAGATGTATCCGTATTTCATTTCTGCCTGTCAGCGCCAGTCATTGGGTCTGATTCTAGGAGATCAATATCAGTCATTGGGTTTTATTGCCACGGACATTGTGAACGAATTGTAACAATCTGCTCCTTTCAGTTTCATCAGAGATTAGCTTGGTTGGGGATTCCACTTGGGACGGCCACGTGTTGTCAGTCCTGCTTGTAGCACGGTCGACTGGCCTGTAAACGCCATCACTTCAGCTAAGACATGCATTACCAGGAAATGCCAGGTGGCCTTGATCAAAGAACACGGGTTTGTTGCGCTCTGCGCTCATCCAACCCTCGTCGGCGGTCGTCATTATGACTTGCCCCATTCTGTGGCAATAAGGACACAGAGAGAGAGAGAGAGAGAGAGAGAGAGAGAGAGAGAAACAGACAGAGGAGAGAGAGAGCGAGAGAGAGAGAGAGAGGGGGGGGAGCGAGCGTGTGTGTGTGTGTGTGTGTGTGTGTGTGTGTGTGTGTGTGTGTGTGTGTGTGTGTGTGCGCGCGCGTGTGTGTGTCTGTCTGTGCGTTTATATGTGTGGCTGCGTCGCTATGTGTGTATATGTCTCCGTACGTGTGTGTGTGTGTGTGTGTGTGTGTGTGGTGTGTGTGTGTGTGTGTGTGTGTGTGTGTGTGTAGGCGTGCGTGCGTATGTGCGCGCGCGCGCGTGTGTATGTGTGTATGAGTGTTTTGAGAGAGAGAGAGAGAGAGAGCATTTGTTTTGTTAATACATCCGATGTGATGTCATGTTTTTTTTTTTTTCCAGTTCAAGCAGTTTTATTGACTCTGTGTGTGTGAAGGGGGGAAGGGGGCATGTGAGAGGTGGAGATAGAGGTGCGGAGAGGGGGAGGCGTGTGTTGTGGTCCGAGTTCATTTGGCACTGTATATCGTTCCGTTTTGACGGTCATGAAATGTGTGTGGCGGATTCACAAAGGATGGTCATAATGTGTAAATGATGGTAGGGGTAGATAAAAGTGAATTACACAAAAGCTAATTATACGGAGGAATTTTTTTTTACAGACACTAACACATGCGCACACTGTTATTGCACTTACTCTGCCACGCGCAGATACATCACTTCTACGCATGCCCTGACACACACAGCAACTTTGATATCACATATTTCACACATACTCTGGCAGGCATAGACAGGCAGAGAGTCAGATAGACAGATACACACACAACACAAACACAGATACACGCACGCACGCACGCACACAGGCACTTACACACACACGCACACACACACACACACACACACACACACACACACACACACACACACACACACACACACACTTGATACACATACTCCAGCACACGTAGAGACATATACACCTCACTTTCACGTCCACTCTGGCGCATATAGAAACATACACACACGACTATTCCGCATACTGTGGGCACACACCAAACACATGCAGAATCTGGGGTTACACATGCTCTAGTACATACAGACTCATAGACACCCAACTGCTACACATACCCTGGTATACATAGACGCATATACGGTCCACGTCAAATATGTTCTGGTAAAGATGTACACATAGACGTACTGTGGTAACACATACCCTAGCACACGTAGACACATACACTTCACTTTCACAAATAATCTGGCACACAGACAAATGTACACCTCACAAAGAGAGACACACAGACATACCATTGTAACATACACCCTTGCACACGTAGAGACACACATACACTTCACCTTCACAAATAATCTGGCACACAGACAAACATACACCTCACACAGATAGACACATAGACCTACGATGGTAACATACACGCCGGCACACGTAGGGACACACGCACTTCACTTTCACAAATAATCGGCACACATACAAATATTTACACACCCCCTGGTACACATAAACACAAATCACCCTAATTTTGCACATAGTTTGGAACATGAGACACAGATGCATCCCACTTTCACATATACTCTTTATACTCTGTGTGTATTACAAGATGGGACACGTTCGTTAATTTCTCAAGGTGTACCATATATACTTTAGCAAACCAAAGATCTGGCTTTATAAAAATATACATTTGCTACTTTGATCCTTAAAGAAACTAGTACTCGTGTGTGTGTGTGTGTGTGTGTGTGTGTGTGTGTGTGTGTGTGTGTGTGTGTGTGTGTGTGTGTGCGACAGAGAGAAAGGCAGAGAGAGAGAGAGAGAGGGGGGGGGGGGAGAGAGAGAGAGAGAGAGAGAGAGAGAGAGCACGTGTGTGTGTGTGTGTGTGTGTGTGTGTGTGTGTGTGTGTGTGTGTGTGTGGAGAAAGAGAGGAATGTGTGTGTGTGTGTGTGTGTGTGTGTGTGTGTGTGTGTGTGTGTGTGTGTGTGTGTTTGAGTGTGTGTGTGTGTGTGTGTGTGTGTGTGGAGAAAGAGAGGAATGTGTGTGTGTGTGTGTGTGTGTGTGTGTGTGTGTGTTTGCGTCTGCGTGCGTGCGCGCACGCACGCGCGTGCGTGTATGTGTGAAGCAGAGACAGACAGACAGAAAGAGACAGAGAGAGACGGACAGCGCGCGCGCATTTGTGTGTGCGTGCGTGTGCGCGCGTGCGCGAACGAACGCACACACGCGCGCGTTGAAAATTCATTCAACATAAAACTTTTTTTTGAATCGCCAAAGCTAAGGGGAGGGGGGGTCTTCGATATGGCGTCAAATTCGCGTTGTCAGTGGTGTTCCAAGCAGGCTGACCCAAACAAGGCGACCCGGGGGCCCCGGGAGGTTAATCAACGCAGACCCGAACAGACTGCAGCCACACACATCAACATGTCAGCCTTAGGGACGTCAACCGAGATCCCAGCCTTCACACTACATGGGGAGCGCCGACACGATGGGGCGACAGTCCGCTTTCTAATTAAATAGATATAAGAGACCGAAGGGGGGGGGGGGGGGGGGGGGGGGGGGGGGGGGGGGGGGGAACAGAGGTATCGGGCGGCACGTGACAGGGTTGACAGACTTCATTACGCATCATTTATCACACACACACACACACACACACACACGCGTCAGACATATGCACCCACGGACGCACACACGTTTTTGCACACACACACACACACACACACACACATCATGGTCACACAACTCTTTAGTACGCCTTCCTCTTCATCTGATATGCTTTCCATGGTTACACAGACCGTGCTGCTTTTTTTTTTTTTTTTAACCTATCTGTTTCATTGGTTCATTGCAAATACTTATTATTTTCAGTACTCTGGTCATAAATTGAGTGTGTCACAGTAGAAGTTTAATGTTCTGTAAACGTGTGAAGCGGACACAGGTTTGGAATGTAACGTGAATCGGACAGGCGTCGGAACATGTGTGCTCTGTGTGTGTGTGTGTGTGCTGTGTGTACAAGTAGATGTAACTGCAGGGTTTGCCTTGGATTTTTTTTTTTTCCTTTTCTTCTTCTTCTTTTCTTTTCTTTTTTTTTTTTTTTAACTACATCATCATGCCAGACTCGAAACCACGGTATGCCTGGCGCACTTTCCCATGTGCGTAAACATGAAGGTAGGTGCAAAAGCATCCAGGAAAGAGTGCGAACTGTGGTGTTTTTCACGATCATTATCTCATGATGATGATGATGATGATGATGATGATTGAGAGAGAAAGAGAGAGAAAGAGAGAGGGGGGAGAGCGAGCGAGAAAGGGAGAGATAGAGAAAGAGAGAGAGAGAGAGAGAGAGAGAGAGAGAAGAAGAGAGAGAGAGAGAGAGTGTGTGTGGTGTGTGTGTGTGTGTGTGTGTGTGTGTGTGTGTGTGTGTGTGTGTGTGTGTGAGAGAGAGAGAGAGAGAGTTGCGATTGGTCAAAAATGTGTATGTGTTGAGCCAGTTCTTTTGAAAGTACTGGATGAAGAGCTTTTGATAGCTGACCTCATGAGCCGCTCCAGGTTCGGTGTATAAAATCTGCCGGTGTGTAGCTCGCCATAATTATGTAACGCTCAGTAAGCTGAAAATCATTGTTTCGCATGCGGCTTGGTCGGAATGGTGTTGGTAGCTATGGCCTTGCCTGTTGCGTGGTCAGAATGGTGTTGGTAGCTATGGCCTTGCCTGTTGCATGGTCGGAATGGTGTTGGTAGCTATGGCCTTGCCTGTTGCATGCTCGGAATGGTGTTGGTAGCTATGGCCTTGCCTGTTGCGTGGTCAGAATGGTGTTGGTAGCTATGGCCTTGCCTGTTGCATGGTCGGAATGGTGTTGGGTAGCTATGGCCTTGCCTGTTGCATGGTCGGAATGGTGTTGGTAGCTATGGCCTTGCCTGTTGCGTGGTCAGAAAGATAACTGCGGACATGGCCTTGCCTACTAGTAGCTTGGTCAAAATGGGGCCAAAGGGTATGGTCTTGCCTACTGCTAAGCCAGAATGGTGCTAGTAGATTATGGCCTTGCCTACAGCTTGGTCAGAATGGTGATGGTAGGCATGGCCTTGCCTATATTCTTTTGCCAGAATAGTGCCGGAGCGTATGGTCTGGCCCATGGCAATTACCTTGCCTACTGCTAGGTCTGTGTGATGCTGGTACTGGTGGGTATGGTCTTTGTCTACAACTGGGTCAGAATGGTGGTGGTAGTTGGCGTGGCCTTTCATCGGCCTGGTGAGGTCAGCAAGGTTGACAGTAGAAGTAGCCAATGATGTCTCTGGTGAGATAGAGAAGGGAGGTTAAGTGTCTGTCTTTTGCTAGTTTCGCTGATTTCCATAGTTCATATAAACGGCATTCATCACCTGCCATCACCTTCTGTCGATCTGACTGGCTCTCTGTCTGCTTCCTGCTTACGGTTGGACTGTTTCCACACGCCGCTGTTGATTGTGCCAAGCTATCAGCTTTGAAGCACACACTCGGTGGGTTGTCAGCTGGCGAAGGCTTTGTGCAGACAGTGGACTGACCTCGTTGATCAGCAGACAACAGCAGGCTGGTGTTAGCCGCAACTTGAGAGGGCGGCTCACTCCATTGAACAATCCTCTCCTGGCGTGCGCTATCAAGGTGCCCGGAAATGTTTTGTGACCTGCCCGAGTGAACGAGACTCCAACCAAGATGTGTTCTTGGAATGCGAGGTGAGATCTGTCTTCTTTCTTCCTGCAGTACTTCAGCTCCGGTACGTTTCAGTACATGATGTTTACAACGTAGACACCCGGAGGCCGCACGAGAGTGGTCCCGGGAGTATAGGCCTTTCAACAGCTGCACACCTTGCTCGTTCTAATTGTCCGTGGCCACAACTGGTGGGAAAATTATTAGTGATGGGGAGTGGGTATAGCGAGAGACCTGCTTTGTGGTCGGGTAGAGGGGGGGGTCGCGTCGGTTGAACAGTCTCTCTCTCTCTCTCTCTCTCTCTCCTCTTCTCTTGTAGTGTGTGTGTTTGTGTGTGTGTGTTGATGTCGCGTTTCCGAGTGCGGCGGCCGTCATTGTCTCTCTAACTAAAAAGGGGACAGGTACGTGTGGTGAGCAGTAATGGAAAGCATCGGGAAGGGATGTGTTAAGTGGCAGGTAGCTGGTTTAGGGGTATTCTGTCCCTATTATGTTATCTATTTGGTTTTACTTGTTTTTGTGTAGTGTCAATGCCCTTTGTGATCATCATCATCATCATCATCATCATCATCATCAAGTATTCTTGTTGTTGCCGTTGTTGTTGTTTTTGTTATTGTTGATGTTGTTTGTTATTGTTAATGTCGTGTGTGTTATCCTATGTCACTCAAGCTTGTTTTTCTTCAAACTGATTTTCCCAGCCTTTCTGGTTTTTTTTTTGTTTTTTTCATTGCGTTGCTGTTGTTGTTTACTGCTGCCGTCATTGCTGCTCTTGCTGCTGCTGCTGCTGATGCTGCTGATGATGCAGCGGCTGCTGTTGTTGTTGTTTCCATCCTCTTTGACCAGTTTTGAAATACAGCTCTAACTTGATACTTCAATACAGATAATTGACCTCAGTATCAAACTGTTTGCACATTGTGTATATCATTGACCAGCCCGGACACTAGACACCCCTGCTGAGGGTCAGTTTGCCCATACGTCCTTTTATGTCTTTCCTGTTATGATTTTTCCAGCAATATTTTCAAACTTTTCTTTTAGTCTAGGATCAAGGAAAAAATGTGAGAAATGCGTATCGCTCTCAGCACAGTCTCGTTTCCTCCGCTTTCAGGATGTCGATAATATAATGACCACGTGATTTATAGGCGTCTGTCTTCTCTTTGTGGTCTATGACGTTTGTCTCTGTTGTTTGTTCTTCTTTCAAGATGTGGTCCTTTCTTTCTGCGTGTTTACAAAAGAGGTCCTGGCACGTCGACTGCGCTACGAGAAAAAGGACCAAACAAAAAGACAAAAAAGAAGTGCTCATACCGCTGAAGTAAAACAAGGTACGACTGGCCTTCCCTCTGCATAGACGGTGTATCTCCTATTTTTGAACTCCTTGTAACACACATCTTCATTACTGAACTACAGTAATGGAGCTGGTGTGCGGATACCGTGAAGAATGCAAAGGTAGGGAATTGGAAGAGATGGTTTTACAGGAAGCCTAGAAAGGGGACTTGAGGTGGAGCTTTAAGAGGTGACTTACAGACAGCCGTAGGAAGCGACTTTACGCAGAGCCTTTAAGAGGTGATTTGACGGAGGATTTTAAGAGGTGAGATCATAAGGGGGGTACTTAAGACATGACTTGAGGGAAAGGTGTCTACGGAAGCGTTTTACGAAACGAAATTACCAAGTGACTTTAAGGGATGACTTTTAATGGGGAGTTTATCAAGTGAAGACTTAGAGGGAAGATGAATTAATGTTTTACAAGGCAGCTTTAAGAAAAATATTTTATCTGAAGCGATAGATGTGACTTTACAGGAACGTGTTAGAAGTGACTTACGGAGAAGCATTGAGAAAGTTTGAACTTACAGGAAAACATTTAGAGATGATTTACAGCCAATGGTCGAAATGACCTTGTAAAGACCTTTTATTGGTGACTTCACACGGACCTTAAATGTGACGTAACAGGGGATCAATTTAATGGCTGAAATCTTGCCACTGCGACTCTCAAGATGGTGATGACCTCACAAGGACCATCAAAATGTGGACAGGATATCAAAGTGGTGACTTACAGAGAGCTTTGAAGAGATGACTGTAGATGGACTTTTAAGAGGTGACTAAAAATGGCCTTTCAGAGGTCATTTTACAGGGACACTTGAAAGTGACCGTTATGGAAGATTTTTAGTGGTGACTTTACCCAAGGAACTTTAAAGGCTTGACTTCCAGTGACTTTGGATGAGTGAGATTTACAGTGACATTTGAGTGGTACGGTTACAGTGACCATTTGAGTGGTGACTTTCACAGAGACCTTTCGGTGGTGACTTACTTACATCGACTTTTGGGTGATGAATTTACAGGGCATTCAGGAGGGACTTTACAGCCTCTTTCAGGGTCAGATCAACTTTTTTCTTGAGGAGAGGAGGAGGAGGGGGAGAGTTTAGTTTGTTCCGTTTCACTACGGGTGTCTAGATCACCGGGACAGAAAAGGAGAACGCATGGCAGTCTGAGAGGAAAGGGGTAGGCTACCCCACAGTGAAGGCGGGCTTACTGTTCAGACCGGTTAGTCAAACGGTGTAAGTTTACTGCAGGAAGGGCGGGTTGCCATTATGCCAGAAAGTAGAGTGGTTAGGCTGTCTCACGAATGCCACAGACTGTCGTCGACCAGTGGATCTTGGAGGAAAAGAGAGCAACGCGCGAGCACTGGTTTACAGTGACCTTTGAGTGGTACGTTTACAGTGACATTTGAGTGGTGACTTCACAGAGACCTTTCGGTGGTGACTTTACATCGACTTTTGGGTGATGAATTTACAGGGGCATTAAGGAGGGACTTTACAGCTCTTCAGGGTCAGATCAACTTTTTTCTTGAGGAGAGGAGAGGAGGGGGAGTTTGTTCCGTTTTCCTACGGGTGTCTAGATCACCGGAAAAGGAGAACGCATGGCAGTCTGAGAGAAAGGGGTAGGCTACCCCACAGTGAAGGCGGCTTACTGTTCCAGACTGTTAGTCAAACTGTAAGTTTACTGCAGGAAGGGCGGGTGCCCTTAGGCCAGAAGTAGTGCTGTCACCGAATGCCACAGACTGTCAACAGTCTGGAGTAAAAGAGAACAACGCCGAGCACTGGACGTGGAAGGAATTAGGTCAAGTCTTGATGCTTTCAACAGCCATTACGTCTGTAGTGCAAAAGTTGGGATTCAGGAAGAGTAAGTTATGTTAGGGGGGATGCTGCTGACGGGTCGAAAGCAGTGGAGAGAGGGATGCAGGAGAGGAGGGATAGATTCAGGGAGGTGTGTAGGATGTGTGTGGTGTGTGTGTGTGTGTGTGTGTGTTGTGTGTGTGTGTGTGTGTGTGTGTGTGTGTGTGTGTGTGTGTGTGCTGTTGTATTTTTTTTCGTTTTTAATCCGAAGATGAAAATTTTACGATTAGGGCTGGGGTCAAAGAGAAAGAATTTGCCAAAAAGCGAATGTTGATTCAATATCCAAAATCATCATGAACTTCCTAATGTACGCATCACTACGAGCGGCCATGCGCGCGCTCATGTGTGGTGTGTGTGTGTGTGTGTGTGTGTTGTGTGTGCGTGTGTGTGTGTGTGTGTGTGTGTGTGTGTGTGTGTGTGTGTGTGTGTGTGTGTGTGTGCAAGTCTCGTTCATAAGTAAAGGCCTCATGTATGACGGTCCTTTCACCTCACAACTCTGCCTTACCTTCCATTCTCCACTCTGCACACACACACACACGCACGCACGCACGCACGCACACACACATTGTAGACGAGGCCCGATGTATCGGACGACAAGGTGCCCAAATAGTCCACATTACTTAATCAGGGGGAACGCACTTGTCAGGATCAAAACAGCGAGGAAAAGCGTAACTAGCATACTGCAAGCATTTACTCTGACGTTAGGGAACCTTTCTGATCTATCCGGCTCTATTTTTGTATGCCCACGTGTTTAGAAACACTCTTTAAGACCAGTCCGCCGAAGCGTGATACTGGGTATGATGGTCTGTATGTAGGCGTGGTTTTTAACACGTAATCAAGAGATCATTAAATCTGCTATACACAGCTGCGCGTCCCTTACCCCCGGCCCGACCGGTGCACATGGAAGAATGGGCCCCCGACTTTGAGAAGGACCCCATTATCAGTACCGTCTGTTGTTACAGATACCATATGACCCCATTATCAGTACCGTCTGGTGTTTCGAATGCTGTAGACAGCTGTCAACTCCTGTCCATCTCCCCATCAACCTGAGGCGTCTGTCGCGGGGCGAAATGGTGCGGAAAGCGTAACGGTCTGAGAGAGGTTAGAGCTGATCGCTTGGCCGGCCTGAGAGTATGGCCAGACAGTATTGAAACGTTCAGGTGGAAAGAAGACGTAACTAATGTACATGGCCACTGCAGGTGTCTCTTTGATTGTTTTTACCTGACTTGCTTCCCTTCCCGACTCGTTACATCCGAGTGTGTTCTCTTTAATCAGTTCCTCACTACGTGTGTTATGCATTCGGCGTAAGCGTTCCATTGGTCCTGTTCGATTTTCTCAGGCCATGCAGGCAGCGATCCTCCTCCCCTCATTCTTTTTTTTTCTGTCTGTTACTTTTTCTTGTCTTCGCCACTCGTTTTAACGTGTGCCCCTATGGTTTGCTAAAAATATAAAAAAAAAAAAAAAAAAAAAACGTTTTCAGGGGTGTAAGCAGATATTTGTTCGTTCTTTGCTGGTAGATGTATTCGTATTTCATTTCTGCCTGTCAGCGCCAGTCATTGGGTCTGATTCTAGGAGATTAATATCAGTCATTGGGTTTTATTGCCACGGACATCGTGAACGAAGTGTAACAATCTGCTCCTTTCAGTTTCATCAGAGATTAGCTTGGTTTGGGGATTCCACTTGGGACGGCCACGTGTTGTCAGTCCTGCTTGTAGCACGGTCGACTGGACTGTAAACGCCATCACTTCAGCTAAGACATGCATTACCAGGAAATGCCATGGCCTTGATCAAAAGAACACGGGTTTGTTGTGCTCTGCGCTCATTCCAACCCTCGTCGGCGGTCGTCATTATGACTTGCCCCATTCTGTGGCAATAAGGACACAGAGAGAGAGAGAGAGAGAGAGAGAGAGGAGAGACAGACAGAGGAGAGAGAGGAGAGCGAGAGAGAGAGAGAGGGGGGAGCGAGCGTGTGTGTGTGTGTGTGTGTGTGTGTGTGTGTGTGTGTGTGTGTGCGCGCGCGCGCGCGTGTGTGTGTCTATCTGTGCGTTTATATGTGTGGCTGCGTCTCTATGTGTGTTATATGTCTCCGTACGTGTGTGTGTGTGTGTCTGTGTGTGTGTGTGTGTAGGCGTGCGTGCGTATGTGCGCGCGCGCGCGTGTGTATGTGTGTATGAGTGTTTTGAGAGAGAGAGAGAGAGAGAGAGAGAGAGAGAGAGGAGAGAGAGAGAGAAGAGAGAGAGAGAGAGAGAGAGATTTGTTTTGTTAATACATCCGATGTGATGTCATGGTTTTTTTTTTTTTTCAGTTCAAGCAGTTTTATTGATTCTGTATGGGAAGGGGGGAAGGGGGCATGTGAGAGGTGGAGATAGAGGTGCGGAGAGGGGAGGCGTGTTGTGGTCCGAGTTCATTTGGCACTGTATATCGTTCCGTTTTGACGGTCATGAAATGTGTGGCGGATTCACAAAGGATGGTCATAATGTGTAAATGATGGTAGGGGTAGATAAAAGTGAATTACACAAAAGCTAATTATACGCAGGAATTTTTTTTTACAGACACTAACACATGCGCACACTGTTATTGCACTTACTCTGCCACGCGCAGATACATCACTTCTACGCACGCCCTGACACACACAGCAACTTTGATATCACATATTTCACACATACTCTGGCAGGCATAGACAGGCAGAGAGTCAGATAGACAGATACACACACAAACACAGATACACGCACGCACGCACGCACACACGCACTTACTGACTGACTGACTGAAACCAATTTATTGTCAGATTAACTCAAAGTTGTACTGACATACGCACTTACACACACACGCACACACACACACACGCACACACACACGCACACACACACACACACACACACACACACACACACACACACACACACACACACACACACACACACACACACACATACACACACACACACTTGATACACATACTCCAGCACACGTAGGGACATGTACACCTCACTTTCACGTCCACTCTGGCGCATATAGAAACGTACACACACGACTATTCCGCATACTGTGGCACACAACAACACATGCAGAATCTGGGGTTACACATGCTCTAGTACATACAGACTCATAGACACCCAACTTCTACACATACCCTGGTATACATAGACGCATATACGGTCCACGTCGTAAAAATGTTTTGGTAAAGATGTACACATAGACGTACTGTGGTAACACATACCCTAGCATACGTAGACACATACACTTCACTTTCACAAATAATCTGGCACACAAACAACAATGTACACCTCACAAAAGAGAGAGACACAGGCATACCATTGTAACATACACCCTGGCACACGTAGAGACACACATACACTTCACTTTCACAAATAATCTGGCACACAGACAAACATACACCTCACACAGATAGACACATAGACCTACGATGGTAACATACACGCCGGCACACGTAGAGACACACGCACTTCACTTTCACAAATAAATCGGCACACATACAAATATTTACACACACCCTGGTACACATAAACACAAATCACCCTAATTTTGCACATAGTTTGGAACATGAGACACAGATGCATCCCACTTTCACATATACTCTTTCAGATTTAGGCACGTGTATCCCACTTCTACACTTACTCCTGCATATATAGACAAAGTATACGCTAAATATTACACGTATTCTGGAACACATAAATACAAAACATCTCACTTGTACACATACTCTGCAACACACATAAATACAATAATCCAAGTTTACATCTGTTCTCGCACACATATACGCTTATACAGCAAACTTTAACGCATAATCGGGAACACATATACATGTATACTCCACTTTTTATACATAACATAGCGCACAGATGTATATACATATACACACCTACTTTTACACGTGATCCGGAACACTCACTCTGGTGCACGTTGACACATATACGCACGACATTTACCTATACTCAGCACACAGACACATATACACACGATTATCACACGTACTCTGGCACATACACACACCAGTGTACATATATCCTGGCATATGCTGACACATACAGAAGCCATTTGTTACATATTCTCTGGCATACATAGAGAAACCGATAACAGTCATATATAGACCCTTACACACACAACTGCACTGCATAGTCTGGCACACAAAAAACTCATGCACACCCAACTGTTACAATGCACTGGTACAAATATGTATATATATATATATATATATATATATATATATATAGAGAGAGAGAGAGAGGAGAGAGAGAGAGAGAGAGAGAGAGAGAGAGAGACAAGATGAATTGTGGTATATATATAAACACATATATACACAACTGCTACACATACTTCAGCACACACAGACACATATAAACCCTACTGCCACATGTACTCTGGCACCTACAGACACGTGTAGACACCAGTGTTCTACATACTGTAACACGCACAGACACACACAGACACCACTGCTACACGTACTGTGGCATTTATAAACACACAAAACACACCACTATCCCACATACCCTAGCACGCATAGACATACACATAGACATCATTGTTCCGCATACTGTGGCACACACAGATCATGGTTACACATATTCTGGCGCACATGCACACAAATAGACACCTGTGTTAGGCATACTGTCATACATATAGACACGTACACGCATCATTGTTACACATACCATAGCACACAAAACACACACCATCGTTACACATATCATGGCACAGATGGAAATATTCAGGCACCCGTGTTATTCGTAAGTGCTGCACATACAAACACATATACACACACCATTATTTCACTCTGTCACACATAGACACATACACAGATCAATATTACATAATACTCTGGTATACATACACACATATACGGTAATGTTGCTAAAAAGCCCCAGTCGAAAGCAAATGGCCATATCAGGGCTCTATACACATATACACAAAACACTGTTCCAAATACTCTTGCACACTTAGACATATATAGATGCCTCTGTTACACATAATGTGGTACATACAGACATTTGCGTACACCACTGTCACACATGGCCTGGCACACACGAATCCATATAGACACCGTGTCCACATATGTGGTTCACATACACTTTCCTCCCGCACTAAGACTTGTGCAGGCCTGCAAGCACTTCCAGCTGTTGTGTGTGGGCGCGCGCGCGCCCGTGTGTGTGTGTGTGTGTGTGTGTGTGTGTGTGTGTGTGTGTGTGTGTGTGTGTTATAGAATGGTTAGCGGGCTAATGCCGTCACAACTTGACTCTACGTCTCCGTGGGCATGCCGGGGCTTCCATGAGATAAATTGTATCCTCGCTTTCTGGAACCTCTGCTCGTAGTTTCCTTTTTTTCTGTCAGTCCATTTGACTCTGCCTGTTCTGCGTACTGTTATCTATTGTCTTTCCGCCTCTGTTGACATTTTCAAACTGTCTCGGTGTAGATGAAAAACAATAGTTATGTCTTTTCTGTGGTGCTGTGGTGATTTGGT
>JADBJO010000017.1:297500-302500 GCA_016801955.1 Conus betulinus
AGAGATATGAATGACAATATGCTGTCCTGTTTACGCTGCTTTAGCCGACGTCTGGAGAGAGAGTGTACTGTTCATGTCGGACCTGGACCTGTTTATCTAGGACCTGGACAGAGATGAATGACAATGAGTCATCCTGTCGAAACGCTTTATGCATGCCTTGAAAAGGGGCGAGAGACTTTGGAAGTGACGGCTCGCTCCCAAGCTGATTGAAATCTTGCCTCTTGCCCCGGCCCCCCTCACCGCTTCAGGAACACATTCACGATGCAAATGCGTCATAGCCACCACCAGTCTAAATCATACAGGATGGCTGAGTGGAAGGAAAGCAGAGAAACGTGACATGTGTGTGGGCGGTCAGTCAGTCCTTCAGTACCCACTGTTCCTGAGCTTGGCTCGCTGGAGTCCGACGATTCACTTCCATTGATCTCTTCCAGCTAGCCTGTTACCATGCTGTGAGGGGGAGGGGGGGGCTTGAATATGCATTTTAAGTTTTTTTTTCTCTTTTGGTGACATTGATCTCTCCCCTCCCAACTGTCAGGAGGCAGCAGGGGGAGGGATGACTAGGTTGTGTCCGTGTGCGTTCACATAATAACGCTCAAACACACACGCACGTGCGCGCGCGCACGCACGCACACACACACACACACACACACACACACACACACACACACACACACACACACACACACACACACACACACACATGCACACACACGGGCGGACACACACACACACATACGCACATACACACACACGAGCACGCGCGCGCGTCCGTATACGACACACACGCACACGCCGCTCGCGCAATTGTGTGCACGCAGTCATGCAAATACTCACACATGCATACACACACGTGCGCGCGCGCGCGCGCATACACACACACACACACACACACACACACACACACACACACACACACACACACACATACATACATACATACATACATACATACACGTACACCGTACTAATATCTCATACACTAAGATTAAGGTCTTCTCCTCAAATCCTGGTTGGGGGTCCGGGGGTATATTCATCGACTCAGCCTATACAAAAGATGATGATTTCGTGTTGGTGTGAGCGGGTAGAGATTAACTTTTCCGCCTTGCTGAAGTGTACTTTATGTTGGAACCGGATTTTACGATGTCAGTTTTACAGTAATAAAATCAGTCAGTGCTCTTTGAGAGAGAGAGAGAGAGAGAGAGAGAGAGAGAGAGAGAGAGAGAGAGAGAGAGAGAGAGAGAGAGATTGGGCACATCAGACAGGCGTACAAAAAAAAAAAAGAGTGACCTACATTTAAAGGTCGAAAATACTGATGACTGTGCACAGGATTCATCATGGAATATCACTGTTTCAGCTCTTTTTCTCTAACTCTCGGTCTCTGCCTATGTCTGTGTCACTTTCTCTCTCTCTGTCTCTCTCTGCCTCTCTCTCTGTCTGTCTGTCTGTCTCTGTCTGTCTGTCTGTCTCTCTCTCTCTCTCTCTCTCTCTCTCTCTCTCTCTCTCTCTCTCTCACAATACATCTCTCATTCATCAAAAATTTCTCTCTCTCTCTCTCTCTCTCTCTCTCTCTCTCTCTCTCTCTCTCTCTCTCTCTCTCAAAGACACCGTATAATATCTTTTTATTTTGTCGTTGTTAACATCACAACTCTAAGCACGCAACATGTGCATTTGTTTTGCAAGACCCGGTCGTGAGGAAATGAGATCAGTATGTCGAAACCTCGCAGTTAAATCTATGTACACACAACAAGTAAACCAAGCAGGAGAAACAAACAAACCACAGGCAACACTGGCCATAGATAGATAACACACGCCGTTGTGTGTGTTCTACTCGGACCTCCAAGGTTTTTTATAGAGCACCACATGTTTCCATGCAAAAAAACCTAAGTGTGTTTTATTCTTCGTCTCTTGCAAGAGAGAAAGAAACCGCATTTCATGGGATAGATCCAAAACTGTTTGTTGTTGACACTGAGTGCGAGGTAAACTGTGCTACATCTCTTGTGGTACAGGATGTTTTAGATTCAGCCCCAAAATTCCTTTGTTGGTTTCTGCCTAGGTAAAAATAATGTATTGGTTTATGGAACAAACTTTTTTTCATGATCGTACCATACATTCTTATGAAAAGTACTGTCACCGCTTATGATGATATTGTCACTCGATGACAATGACTATTGCTCAACGGTCCTTTGGTCAATGTGGCGAAGCACAGTGGTCCTATGGTCAATCAGTGTGATGTAGTGCAATGGTTCTATGATCAGTTAATGTGGTGTAGTGCAATGGTCCTATGTCAATGAATGTGGTGTAGTGCAGTGGTCCTATGTCAATGAATGTGTTGTAGTGAAATGGTCCTAGGTCAGTGTGGTGTAGTGCAATGGTCCTAGGTCAGTGTGGTGTAGTGCAATGGTCCTAGGTCAATGTGGTGTAGTGCAATGGTCCTGGTCAATGTGGTGTAGTGCAATGGTCCTAGGTCAATGTGTGGTGTAGTGCAATGGTCCTATGGAGGATGTAGTAGTGCAATGGCCTACGTCAATGTGGTGTAGTGCAATGGTCCTAGGTCAGTGTGGTGTAGTGCAATGGTCCTAGGTCAGTGTGATGTAGTGCAATGGTCCTATGGAGTGTGATGTAGTGCAATGGTCCTAGGTCAATGTGGTGTAGTGCAATGGCGCTATGGTCAGGGTGTAGGCAATGGTCCTTGGTCAGTGTGGTGTAGTGCAATGGCCTATGTCAATGTGGTGTAGTGCAATGGCCTATGTCAGTGTGTGGTGTAGTGCAATGGTCCTATGGAGGATGTAGTATAACTACGTCAGTGTGGTGTAGTGCAATGGTCCTAGGTCAGTGTGGTGTAGTAGTGCAATGGTCCTAGGTCAGTGTGGTGTAGTGCAATGGTCCTATGAAGGATGTAGTATAATGGCCTACGTCAGTGTGGTGTAGTGCAATGGCCCTATGGTCAGGCAGTAGGATGTAGTAATGGCCTATGTCAATGTGGTGTAGTGTAATGGCCGATGTCAATGTGGTGTAGTGCTATGGTCCTAACTATGTCAGTGTGGTGTAGTGCAATGGTCCTACAGTCTGAGGTGTAGTGCAACGGTCCTATTGTCAGTCAGTATGATGTAGTGTAATGGTCCTATGTCAATCAATGTGGTGTAGTGCAATGGTCCTGCAGTCGGTCTGTGGTGTAATGCAATGGTCCTGCAGTCAGTCTGTGGTGTAGTGCAATGGTCTCATGGTCAGTCAGTATGGTGTGGTGCAATGGTGTAATGGTCAGTCAGTACGATGTAGTATAATGGTCCTATGCCAATCAATGTGGTGTAGTGCAATGGTCCTGCAGTCAGTCAGTATGGTGTAGTGCAGTGGTCTCATGGTCAGTCGATGTGGTGTAGTACAATGGTCCTATTGTATAGTCGTATGATTTAGTACACCACTGACCTAGAATCTGGTCCATGTGGCATAGTACAATTATCCAATCATCTGGTCAATGTGGTGTGGCACAATGACTATGATGAAATCGCTTTTGTTGCACATTGTTCCTGCGTTCAATTGTCCCATGGTTTCGTGGATTTTGTTTACAGTCGGCTGGTTTATGTGTTTCCTGAACTTGTGTTCGCGGATTTTCATCTAAGATCTTGAAAGTAAACAATATACTTTGACCAGCCCCAGATGTACATGATACGCTGTCGTACTTGTTACCTGTGAGTATTGACCTTAACAATTCAGTATTGCGAGTTACATCTCTTTTCACGTTTAGTTTTCGTGAGAGATTATAGTGATGACCGTTTACCAGTGGTTATCCTCAACGATCCCACCCCTACCCCCCCATAGAAAACAAGGATGTGTGTGTGTGTGTGTGTGTGTGTGTGTGTGTGTGTGTGTGTAAAAAGAACTCAAGATCGTTCATTATGAATCATACTGCCCGGAAATCCCCGATACAGAAACGGATGTTGACTATGCCCGCTGACTGTTGCCTTTGACTCGGCAGTGACGTCACGAGGTCCTTCAGCAGAGATTGTACAGTGTTTGTGTGTCGTGCACGAGCATCAGTTGACATGATTCTTTCTCTTCTGCCGTTGATAATGTGTCGTATGCCCCAAAGCAAGCAACAGGTTGTGTGTGTGTGTGTGTGTGTGTGTGTGTGTGTGTGTGTGTGTGTGTGTGTGTGTGTGTGTGTGTGTTTGTGTGTGTGTACTCGCGTGCGTGCGTGTGTGCATGCGTGTGTGTGTGTGTGTGTGTGTGTGTGTGTGTGTGTGTGTGTGTGTGTGTGTGTGTGTGTGTGTGTGTGTGTGTGTGTGTGTGTGTGTGTGTGTGTGTGTGTGTGTGTGTGTGTGTGAGTGCTTGAGAGAGTGCGGGCTTATGCATGCATACATTCGCGCGCGCGCGTGCGCGCGCGCTCGCGCGCGCGCGTGTGTATGTGTGTATCTTTGTGCATGTGTCTGTATGAATGCTCGCGCGCGCGAATGTGTGTGTGTGTGTGTGTGTGTGTGTGTGTGTGTGTGTGTGTGTGTGTGTGTGTGTGTGTGTGTGTGGTGTGTATATCAGTGTGTGCGCGCGCGCGCTGTGTGTGTGTGTGTGTGTGTGTGTGTGTGTGTGTGTGTGTGTGTGTGTGTGTGTGCATTTGCGAGTGTGTGTGTATATGTGTGAGCGTGCGTGTGTGGTGGGGTGGGTTGGTGGGTGGGTAAGGGTGGGTGGGTGGATGTGAGTGTATGTCTGTCTGTGTCTGTGCATGCTCGCGTGTGTGCGTGTGTGATGTCTGTGTCTGTGCATGCTCGCGTGTGTGCGTGTGAAATAAAATCAACATTACTGATTATCAATAAATGTGTGTCCGTGAGCGGTCATACTTCCTTAGGAAACCGATGCCGAAACAGATGCTAAATATGCCCTTTGGAATGCCCTTGGTATGGCCTTTGGTATGCCCTTTGGTATGGCCTTTGGTATGGCCTGTCCTCCGCAGTGATGTTATGAGGCTCTCCTGCAGAGATCGGACAGTGTGTTTGTGGGCCGTGCACTGG
>JADBJO010000017.1:307500-325000 GCA_016801955.1 Conus betulinus
GCACATGCAGAGCGTGACCAACCTGTTCATCGTGAACCTGGCAGTGGCCGACTTCATCGTGCTGACCTTCTCCTCCCCGCCCACCGTGCTGCAGACGGTCACCGAGACCTGGTTCCTGGGCGACGCCATGTGCAAGATCGCCCACTTCATTCAGGTAGGACCTGCCTGCCTAGCTGGCTGTCTGTTGAGTCTGTCTGGGGGGTGACGGTGGGGGGTGTTTGCGTGTCTTTCTCCGACTCCCGGCTTCTCCAGCGTCTTTTTTTTTCTATCTTTCTTCTATGCGTACATGGCTTTCATTGTTTTCTTGTTCTTGTTGTTCGAGTTACGCTCGTCTTATACTGGCTTCCGTGTGTCCCTCTCCAGTACTATCATATGTGTGTGTTTGCGTGTGCGTGTGTGTGTGTGTGTGTGTGTGTGTGTGTGTGTGTGTGTGTGTGTGTGTGTGTGTGCGTGCGTGCGTGTGTGTTTCGGTGTGTGCACGTGTATTCAAACTAAACCATTATGTCGTTTTGTTGTGCATTTATTAGCTCCAGTGACTAACTTTCTAGAATCCTGCGCTGATCGTCATTCTTGGAACAAAAAGTAACCCTGATCACACAACGTAGAAAATTTATGTTATAAACAGAACATCTTTCTTGCCTTACAGACTTTCGTCCGTGAAGAGAGAGAGGTATAGGTATCTGTACGTCTTTGGACAACGCAAAACCCTTTCATTTCCTACATTAGAACGAAAATGAACAATCAGGTTTCTTGTTCAATGCATCTCCGTTAGTTTACAATCATTTTTCTGCTGCCCGCTATTCAACTTGAGTTTTCAGGCCCAGTGAAAGATCCTGTATGTTCATTGACATCAATAATTGTCATCAGTTCTTAGACGTTTCACTCTCTTCTGGTCTGAAAAGACCTCTATATGTGATAATATCTGCCGACGGTTTTTAGACTCGAAATAAGCCTTATTTTTCATCCTAAGCTTAAAAAATAGTACCCCCAAAATGTGTGTCTGCTCGTGTGTGAGTGAGATCGTTAAGAATTGCATGCTAAATCCATGCCTTGATATGTTCTCTGAACTTTATCTTTTAGTAGGTTGGAATTCAAGCATCCCCCCCCCCCTCCCCTTATTCTGCCTATTCTCTTCTTCCGATCTCTCTCTCTCTCTCTCTCTCTTTCTCTCTCTCTCTCTCCTCTCTCTCTCTCTCGTCTCTCTCTCCTCTCCTCCTCTCTCTCTCTCTCTCTCTCGTTCTCTGATCTGTGTGTCTGTCTCTCTGGCTTTGTTCTCCTCTCTATCTCTCTCCTCTGCTCTCTCGCTCTCTCTCTCTCCTCGCCTGTCTGTCGTCTGTCTCTCTCCTGACTGTGTGTCTGCCTGTCTCGGTCTGTTCTCCTCTGCTCTCGGTCTCAACTGTCTGTTCAGTCTTGCAACTAGTCAGTCTCTCTTCTCTCTGTCTCCGCTGCTCGTCTCTTCTCTCTCGCTCTCTCTCTCTCTCTCCTCGCTCCTCTTCCCTCCTCGTCCCCCCACCCCTCCCTATCTCTCTCGCGTCTCTCTGTCCTCTCTGGGGGTCTGGGTGTGTGAGAAGGAAAAAGGAAACAGGGAAAGACGCCTGCCCTGCAACTCTGTTCTGGTCCTGTCGTCTGTCAAGGCCTCTACAGGTCATTTTCATCTCTCTTTCTCTTCGTCTCTGTCTCTTCTGACCTCTCTCGGGTCTCTCTCTCTGTGGGCTTCTCCCGCTCTTCTCTCTCCCCCCCCTCTCTCTCTTCTGGTCTCTGGGGCCTCTCGGGTTGGGGGGGGGAAGAGGGGCCTCCCCCCCCCCGTTTGTCCCTCCAGCGGGGCGCAGGGGTCAGGTGTCGGGGTCCTCCCTCGGTCCCCTCGGGTCTTCTCTCTCTCTGGGGGGGGGGGGGGTCTCGTCTCTCTTCCGCCGGTGGCGCGTCTCTGCGGGCGGTGGGGGCGGGGGGGGGGGAGGCGGGGCACGCGGGGGGGGGGGGCGGGGGAGGGGGGGGGAGGGGGGGGGGGGGGGGGTGGGGGGGGGGGGGGGGGGGCGGCTTTAAGGGGGGGGGGGCTGGAGAAGAAGCGAGGGAGGGGGAGGGACGGCAACGAGAAAGGGAAGAAAAGGGGATGCGATGGGCCTGCACATTCGGAATCAAAGGGATGCTTCTGTATTCTCATTTCCTAGCCAGTTCCTGAACGTTTTAAGCATTGCGCACGCGGAAAGATTGTTTGCAGTTTGTTTGATCTTCTGCTGTTGTGGATTCCACCCCACGAGTCCATGTCAATGCGTCGTTAATGGCTTTTCATAGCTCTTTCTATTCCCTCTCCCATTCGGCTCCCATGCTTTTACAATTAGTTGATAACCTGGTTATCAGCGTTTGGGACGGGTCGTCACCTTTCATGCACATGGCATTGTGCTGTTTGTTGCTTCTGTTTGTTCTGTGTGGTGATGACGATATTGATGGTGTCGTCGTGTGTTGTCGTCATTACTGTTTTTCTTCTTCTCTTCTTCTTCTTCTTCTTCTGATTCTGCTTCTGCATACTCCTCTCTTCTTATTCGCTTTCCATTCTCTTCCACCACCTCCTTTTCCTCATCCTCTCATCCTCCTCTCCTCTTTTTGTTCTTCTCCCTCGTCTGCCAACCTCCACCTTCTCCTCTTCTTCTCTATCTCTATTTTTCCTTTCTATTTCTTTCTTCTTCTTCTTTTTCTTATTCTTCTTCTTCTTCTTTCTCTTGGTCTTAGTCGTCGTCGTGTCGTCGTTTTTCGGTCGTTTTATATGTTTTCGAGAGTTGTCATCTGAAATAACCTGTGAATCCTCTCCATTAACTAATCAGTAAATATTGAGGTTTTTTTTGTCTTTCTTTGTTTCTTGCTATTATAAAGGCGTGTGGTGTGTGTGGTGTGTGTGTCCTTGTGTGGTGTGTGTGGTGTGTGTGGTGTGTGTGTGCTGTTGCTGTGTGTGTGCGGTGCGTGCGTGCGTGCGTGCGTGGTGTGTGTGTGTGTGTGTGCGTGTGTGTGCGTGTGTGGGTGTGTGTGTGTGGTGTGTGTGTGTGAGTGAAGAGAGAGAGTGAGAGAAGAGAGAGAGATGATGAGAGAGAGAGATTTAGAGGAGAGAGGAGAGAGGAGGAGAGAGAGAGAGAGAGAAGAGAGAAGAGTGGAGAGAGAAATTGAATGCTGGTAATGATCATAAGAAATGGATTCATTTTTTGCTCTTTTCATGGTGTTTTGTTTTGTTTGTTTTTCCTGTGTCGCGCTTGTTTTCACTTTAGTTCTTATTTACGTTTTTTATTTCCCGGATAATAAAAAGCATGCAAGTCTCTCTCTCCTCTCTCTCTCTCTTCTCTCTCTCTTCTCTCTCTCGCTCTCTCCTCTCTCTCTCTCTCTCTCTCTCTCGCTCTCTCTCTCTCATCTCTCTCTCTCTGATTGTCCTGACACATGATATCTGTGCCATTGCGGTAGTACATTGGTGCATGCGTGCATTTGTGTGTGGTGTGTGGTGTGTGTGTGTGTGGTGTGGTGGTGTGTGTGTGTGTGTGTGTGTGTGTGCGAGACATGCACGTGCACAGAGGGAGAGAGAGAGAGAGAAAGAGGGGAGGGTTAGAGGATGGGGAGAGAGGGAGGAGAGAGAGAGATGGTGAGGAGAGAGAGAGAGGATGGGGGAGAGGAGAGAGAGGAGAGAGGAGGGAGAGAGGAGGGGGAGAGAGAGAGAGAGGAGAGAGGGAGAGAGGAGAGGAGAGATGGGAGGAGGGGGGAGAGAGGAGAGAGAGAGAGGGGGGGGGAAGGGAGAGGGAGGAGGATGAGAAGAGAGAGAGAGAGAGGAGAGGAGAGAGAGAGAGAGGAGAGGAGGATGGGGAGAGAGAGAGGAGAAGAGGAGGGGGGGGAGCCCAGATAGAGGGAGGAGAGAGAGAGAGGGGAGGGGGAGAGAGAGAGGGAGAGAGGGAGAGAGAGAGAGGAGGGGAGAGAGGAGAGAGAGGAGAGAGGGAGAGAAGAGGCGGGAGAGAGAGACGAAGAGCCCGAGAGGAGTCAAAAGTCCAGTAGAAGATGGGGGAGTTTACGAGAGAGATTGAGGGAGGAAGCACGGGAGAGGAAGGAAGATGGAGCGAGAAGAGAGAGTGATTCTAGAAGAGAAGAGGAAGAGATAGAGAGAGAGAAGGAGGAGAGTGGGGACGTTGGAATGGAGAAGAGGTCATTAGATCAAAAGTTTACCAGAGAGATGGGGCGAAGCAGACGAAGGACGAGAAAAATGAACAAAAGAGAAAATGTATAATTTTGCCTCCACGAAAAAAGCAGTGCAGTGTATTCAAGATAATGCATGATTCAAGTCAGTGAAATAACATTCAATCAGTGTCATCAAGACGATACATCATTCACATCACTGTCATCCAGACGATACATCATTCACATCACTGTCATCAAGACGATACATCATTCACATCACTGTCATCAAGACGATACATCATTCAAATCAGTGTCATCAAGACTATACATCATTCACATCACTGTCATCAAGACGATACATCATTCACATCAGTGTCATCAAGACGATACATCATCCACATCAGTGTCATCAAGACGATACATCATTCGCATCAGTGTCATCAAGACGATACATCATTCACATCACTGTCATCAAGACGATACATCATTCACATCACTGTCATCAAGACGATACATCATTCACATCAGTGTCATCAAGACGATACATCATTCACATCACTGTCATCACGACAGTGCATCCTTTAAATCATTAACAGTCAAGACGATACATCATTCAAATCATTACAGTCAAGACGATACATCATTCAAATCGTTATAGTCAAGACGATACATCATTCAAATCAGTATAGTCAGGACGATACATCATTCAAATCATTACACTCAAAACGATGCAGCATTCAAATCTTTACAGTCAAGACGATACATCATTCAAATCATTACAGTCAAGACGATACATCATTCAAATCGTTATAGTCAAGACGATACATCATTCAAATCAGTATAGTCAGGACGATACATCATTCAAATCATTCATCAAAACATGCATCATTCAAATCTTTATAGTCAAGACGATGCATCAAAAATCATTATAGTCAAGAATCATCATTAAAATCAAGACAGGATTAATGCATCATTCAAATCATTATAGTCAGGACGATACATCATTCAAGACAAATCATCAGTTAGTCAGGACAATTCATCATCATTCAAATCATTATAGTCAGGACGATGCATCATTCAAATCATTATAGTCAGGACGATTGCATCATTCAAATCATTATAGTCAGGACAATCATCATTCAAATCATTATAGTCAGGGCATCATTCAAATCATTATAGTCATTCATTCAAATCATTATAATCAGGACGATGCATCATTTAAGGACGAGGATAATCATCATTCAAATCATTATCGTCAGGACGATACATCATTCAAATCATCATTATAGTCAGGACGATGTCATTATAGTCAGGACGATACATCACTCATTATAGTCAGGACGATGCATCATTCAAATCATTATACAGGACGATGCGTCACTCAAATCATTATCGTCAGGACGATACATCATTCAAATCATTATAGTCAGGACGATGTATCATTGCAATTCAGTCAAGACTCAATCGACAGGACGAAACACACTCAAAATTATAGTCAGGTCGGCATTATGCAAAGTGACTCAAGACAAAACACCACAAAGCAATGTCGGCAAATCCAACATTCAAATCATTCAGTCAGGACGATGCTACATTTAAACCAGCATAGTCAACTCAATGCACCGTTAAATAAATCTTGTCGTGACTATGCAACGGATTATTATGACAAAGCAGCGTTAAAATCAATGCGAAAACGATGGGCGGGGGAGGAGATGGGGGGGGGGGAGGGGGCGTCTAGAGAACTGCGGTATTGCCAAGCCCTGTTTCCCTCGCACCCAAACCGTCCTTTGCCTTGCTGACAGTGGCGAGCGAGACCTAGACACAGGAAGTGAACGTCTGTAAAAACTAGAGTGATACTATCAAGTCTTGAAGGATTTCAAGACTGGCGGGTCATTCTCAAGTCTTTGAAATAAAGAATGTCACTTTGCAGGCTCTGGTGGAAGATCTTTAGGAACAGAGTATCATTTTCATGTCTGTGAGAAATGACAAGGGGTTGTTTAAGATAGGGAAAATTGTACTGTAATGTATAGTACCGAACCCGAAATTTGCACAAAAAAGACTTCTCTGGCATGTTCAACAAGACACCCAAGTGCATTCTTCTATGAATATTGATCCTGCCCACAATGCCAATTCATTGGAAGAGAAAACGAACAACTGTTAGAACGCAAGCGCCCATACGCAGCTCGCATCAGAAGAAGAAGAAGAAGAACAAGAAGAAGAAGGAGAGAGAGAGAGAGAGAGAGAGAGAGAGAGAGAGAGGAGAGAGAGAGAGAGAGAGAGAGAGAGATTGAAAGAGACAGAGAATCGGACACAAAAGGGGGAGGGGAGGGGGGGTTGAGCGAACGAGAGAGAAAGAGAGAGACGGACAGAGAGAGACAGAGCCAGAATGAGACAGAGACAGGAAGAAGTGTTAGCGTCCTTGACCTCCTACAGCAAAATGTCTTGCATTGTCTGCGGCACTAAACAAGGTAATGAGTAAATCTCGTAAATAATATTTCATTATGATTTGCTGTGTGGTGAAGGATATAAAATGAAGTGGGCTAAATCAACACTTGATCGAGTTGCTGTCGAGTTGTTGATGTTGTTGGTAGTGGTGGTAGTATTGTGTTGTTGTTGTTGATGTTGAGATTGATAATGTTCGGTTTTTAAAGTATTACAAATTAATGTTATAGAATCTGCTGTGTTCAGTTCGCGTATTTTGATCCATAGAAACAAGACGTAGATGACGTCCGTAAGTGTATAAATTAAAAGTGAAGAACCAAGACGGAAACGAACACCTGACTTGTTTTAACTGTAGTTGGGTTTTAACTCTACTACTCCCAGTCTAAACAGTTGAAACGTGGTGCGCTTTTTCTGGATCAAATGCACGTTTGAAAAGACCTTTGCAGATCTTAAATAAATGTCAGCGAACCGCCCAGAGAAACGTGGACAAACGAGTCACAAGACAACACACAACGCGTTTCGACCTCTTAGGTCTTCCTCAGGTGAAATAAAGACAGCGCAAGGCTTCCTTGCGCTGAACTCAGAAGCAATCTGAAGCGATCAAAGCTAAGTGCATTTTCGTTATTTTGTCTGTCTTTATTTCACCTGAGGAAGACCTAAGAGGTCGAAAACGCGTGTGTGTTGTCTTGTGACTCGTTTGTCCACGTTTCTCTGGGCGGTTCGCTGACATTTATTTAAGATTTGTTTAGATTTCCGCCTGCAGTCGTTTCACTTTGCAACTAGACCTTTGCAGGTTATAAAAAATGTTTAGATTTCATTCAGCTTTGTTATTTCCTACTCTTTTTCACAAAAGTCCCAAACCAGGGAAGCAGCGACTTTTTTTTCCACATATTCTCCATCATTGTTTGCTTTCCCCATATGTCCGTTCCATCATCTCGGATGAAGTGTGGCGCTCTCCGCAGATCTTCCAGGGTGGTGTCAAACTTGATGTCCAGAGTGGCCAGACCCTGGTCCACTCTCGCAGTATGTGTGGAGGATTCTGGAAGAAGTGTCCTGCTGTTATTGCCCCTCTCCATAGGGATACCACTGGTTTGACACGTGTGCCGCATTTTCTATACATGTCCAGGCGCGGGTGGTTTGCGCCAACCCCCCCCCCCCCCACACACACACACACACACACACATACACACATACACACACCCCTCAGATGGGAGATCTTCACCTGCTCCCGTCGCTGTGTGAAATGAAAGTTGTCGTCGGGGTTTTTTGGCGAAGGGTGTTGCGGCTGCCATCTCTTCCTCTAACGCATCTTGAGGATGGTTTCTGCTTCATCACAGGACACCAGATTGTCGGTGTGCTCGCTCTGCGCACCCCTTCTGTGTATCTGCTTTCTCGTTGCCTCTCTTCCATAATTTTACCCCGAGTACTCTCGTCTCAGTCGTCCAGCGATTTGAAAAATGTCCTGCTTGGAAAGCGGTGACTATATCGATTATCTGCCCTTGCCAATAAGCCATGCGTCTGACTTCTGACAGGACCAAGACTTAGCTCCCCATACATACCATTAGTTGCAACATGCAACTTTGAAAAAAAAGAAAATCGGCTGCGCGCAAAAAGGTGGACTTTTTCAATCTGGTGACATTCAAGAGCTCCCCAAATGTCAGCTGCATTACACAACATAAACAACATGTAAACGACTTGAGTATTAGATAATCTCAAGTCTATTTCGGGAGAGAGACGACCCACTCTCCACAACGTCCTCGATATATATATATATATATATATATATATATATATATATATATATGTGTGTGTGTGTGTGTGTGTGTGTGTGTGTGTGTGTGTGTGTGTGTGTGTATGTATGTATATATATATATATATATATATATATATATATATATATATATATATATAGTAACATCAAGTCATAAAATTAATGTTTATAACAATTCACAACATTTGCTACGGTATTCTAGTTTTCATGCTTTTGGAAGATTAAGATCATTTTTATATTGTAGATGTACAATTAAGAAAAAATTCCTTTCCGTGTTGTTTGACTTTTCAGTTTTTTTAAACTCTTGAACATGAAGAAAGGACAAATCATCAGCAAACATGCGCAGGAATAGTTAATGTTTTCTATATTGGGTAATTCCATAATTCCATAAACAACATTACCCTATACAAAAATACCAAGTTTATCAATTACAAAACTTTCAATCACGGAAACATTTGAAATGTTAAATTGCATCATATGGTTGAAGGATGCAGTATTTCATAGATGTATATACTTTATTTTCTGGCACCTAACATTTCACCTTTGACGCGCGCCTGTCTTTGTCAGAACATTCACTGGAACTGCTGTTTCTATTGCATGAAGTCTGGAACTACAGTTTCTATTGTATGAAGTCTGGAACTACAGTTTCTATTGCATGAAGTCTGTAACTACAGTTTCTATTGTATAAAGTCTGGAACTACAGTTTCTATTGCATGAAGTCTGGAACTACAGTTTCTATTGTATGAAGTCTAACAGTCTAATAACGATAGTGATGTTTGTTCTTTTCTTGGTTTGGAACATTTCGTTTGTTTCCTAAAATTCTGTAAAGTAACGTCCGTTCTTTTTTTTTAAGAATTTTGCCAACTTTATGTCATTTAAATTGCCTTGGATGAGAGAGAGAGAGAGAGAGAGAGAAGAGAGAGAGGAGAGAGAGAGAGAGGAGAGAGAGAGAGAGAGAGAGAGAGAGAGACCGACCGACCGACCGAACGAACGAACGAACGAACGAACGAACGAACGAACATCTAAGCACGTGAGGCAAAACGCTGGAAACGCTGGACGGCCTGATCCAGCTCAATTGGGATGACTGCCTGTGTTCCGGACTCATGCTTCAGACTGAATCAGCGTGACCAGACCCTTAACAATGCCATAAAAACATGTCAGAACTGTGGTTTAAAAAAAAAAAAGTTTGTTATGATTTCCTTTTGGGACAAACATTTACAGCGTTTAGTGATACATGGTCCATCGTGTCGTCTTGCTAAAGAAGCTATTCTGTTTAAAGATTTAGCTCTTTCACTGGTGAGTTCGTTAGTTCTTAAAAGAGAGAGAGAGAGAGAGAGAGAGAGAGAGAGAGAGAGAGAGAGAGAGAGAGAGAGGAGGGAGAGAGATGGGGGAGAGAGAGAAGACAGGAGAGAGAGAGACAGACAGACAAACAGACAGAGAACAGACAGGACAGACACAGACACAGACAGAGAGAGACAGACTGACAGACGTTCACACACACACACACACACACACACACACACACACACACACACACACACACACACACACACACACACACACACTCACACACACACACACGCGCGCGCACGAGGTAGAGAGAGAGAGAGAGAGAGAGAGAGAGAGAGAGAGAGAGAGAGAGAGAGAGAGAGAGAGAGAGAGAGAGAGAGAGAGAGATTAATTTTGTTTCAAGCCGCAGTCATATAATTAATGAGATTTATTTCATCGACTTTTATGTGTTCATCGCCTTATTCGTTGATTTTTTGCGAACAGGCATTGCGCATTGATTCCATTAAATTTTTTTCATTTTTGAAGGATTTCCATGTCCTTCTCACCTTTTTTTTTTTTTCTTAGAAAGACATCGTCTGATAAGATGTAGGGCTTAGGGATGTTCGCTTGAAGCCACTTACTCGTCAATGCACGCTTTTTTTTTTTAAGTTCTGGAACAAACAGAATTGAAATTTCCTTTCGTAATCTTAGTCCATAAAGTCCCGAAAAAATGAAAAAGAACCTGATGAAGCCGCTATGACGACACGTTATACGCCCATAACTCCAAACGATTTTACTGTTTACTGTTCATTTAAGATTTCTTAAATGAAAAAAAAAAAGTAGACCTCATACCTTCTTTGCACTTCTCTTATTGAAGAGAAGAAACGAGGAGGAGGAGGAGAAGGAGGTAACACGGAGAGAGAGAGAGAGAGAGAGAGAGAGAGAGAGAGAGAGAGAGAGAGAGAGAGAGAGAGAGAGAGAGAGGATTCGTTCTGATATTCAGTGATCTTCTTCTTCTTCTTCCTTGTCTAGAGCCGGGCCAAATTGGCGTTGGAGGCTCTCTGTTCCTTTGTGTCCTTCGATGTGTGTGTGTGTGTGTGTGTGTGTACGTGGTGAAAATGCGGCCAAATCCGGGTCATATCTTTTTCTCTCTCACTGCTCTTGCTGCCTGCTATATTTCTGCCTTTCTTTTTCTTCTTACGTTAATAACGTGATCCAAAACATGACATCCCCGGGCGTGGTAAGTTGCGTTCTGTACAGAAATCCTAGCCTGAGGCATCACGCGGAGGCAGGAGGGGAACAAGGGGGAGGGGGTGGGGTTGGGGGGGGGGGGGGGGGGTGTCGAAGAGAATTACAACTTGTTCTAGACACGGTGGATTTTTTTTTTCTCTTATCGCCCCCGTTTCCTGACCACTATCCTAGCCCCATCTCCCCTCCACCTCTGTTGGTGAAGATCCCATTCTTTCATGTATCATCAACGGCTGCTGTGTTGCTTCTGTGCTTTGAGCAGGGACAACGCCGCCCACTTCCTTGTTGTTGTTTTTTTTTCCGACGTGCCCATCCCTTCCCCTTCCCTCACAGCTCCTGAGGACAGGTTCATGACTGTCTTCCTCTCTTCCGTGTCTTCCCCTTCCCTCACAGCTCCTGAGGACAGGTTCATGACTGTCTTCCTCCTCTCTTCCGTGTCTTCCCCTTCCCTCACAGCTCCTGAGGACAGGTTCATGACTGTCTTCCTCTCTTCCGTGTCTGCCCCGTTCCTCACAGCTCCTGAGGACAGGTTCATGACTGTCTTCCTCTCTTCCGTGTCTGCCCCGTTCCTCACAGCTCCTGAGGACAGGTTCATGACTGTCTTCCTCTCTTCCGTGTCTGCCCCGTTCCTCTGTCCTCACACGTCTTCACGACAGTGCCCCCCTTCTCTTCCCCTCTCCTTGCATTCCCCGTTCTCTTCCCTTACCTCTCTACTCTACGAGGGCAGTGTAACATCCCCCCCCCCCACTCTCTCTCTCTCTCTCTCTCTCTCTCTCTCTCTCTCTCTCTCTTCTTCTTCTTCTTCTTCTTCTTCTTCTTCTTCGTCGTCGTCGTCGTCGTCGTCGTCGTCGTTGTCTTCTTCTTCTTCTTCTTCTTCTTCTTCTTCTTCTTCTTCTTCTTCTTTCCCCGCATTTCTTGACCACAGTTTTCGCAACTCTTTCCCTTTCCACATGTTTTTCTTCCCTACCTCTTTCCCCACACTTCATGAAGATAATTCGCACATGTTTCTTCCCTACCTCTGTCCTCACACTTCATGAAGATAATTCCCACATGTTTCTTCCCTTCCTCTTTCCCCACACTTCATGAAGATAATTCCCACATGTTTCTTCCCTACCTCTTTCCCCACACTTCATGGAGATAATTCCCACATGTTTCTTCCCTTCCTCTTTCCCCACACTTCATGAAGATAATTCCCACATGTTTCTTCCCTTCCTCTTTCCCCACACTTCATGAAGATAATTCCCACATGTTTCTTCCCTACCTCTTTCCCCACACTTCATGAAGATAATTTCCACATGTTTCTTCCCTACCTCTTTCCCCACACTTCATGAAGATAATTTCCCCTATCCTTTCCTTTACCCCCCCCCCTCCCCCCTTACCCCGCTTCTTTTTTTCCCCACACTTCAGGACGACGGATTTCCTCCTCCCTTTAACTTCCTCACACCCCGCATCCCCATCTTCTTTCCCCACAGGTCTTGGGGACAGTTTCCCCACCTCCACCCGCTTCCTTCTGTCATTCCACTTCAGCTTTCCCTCATCCTTGTGCACGGTAGTTTCCTCACGCCTCGCCCTACGTCTTTCCCCCCATACGTTGGGCAAATGCGTAGGTCAGACATCTGCTAGGTCGTAGCCACGAGACCCTCTTCTTAAATTCTCTCATCTTAGTTATTAATTCATTTATCCATCAGCGTAAAATCATGCGCAGTGTGGCCTCAAAAGCCAGTGGATGTGGTGTAGCGTTTGTTATATGGACTAGTCCGCCGTACGCAGTGACACTTCCTTGATGAAACTGAAACTGAAACTTCCCCATGTTTCATACTGACAGTGACTGACCCCACCCCCTTCTCCTTTCTCACACTCACCCTTTACTCATTCCCCACTCCTCATAGTGACCGTTTCTCCACTCCCATCTCTTCTTCCATCCCCCCCCCCCCCCCCCCCCCACCCCTCTTCTCTGTCCTCATGTTTCATAAGGATTGTTTCCTCACCATTTCGTGCCCCCCCCCCCCCCCCCCCCCCCCCCCCCCCCCCTGTTTCGTACAGGCATTTTCCCCACTCCTTTCTTTTTAATGGTCCTCCCGTACCTCTTTCCACACGCTTCATGTAGGCAGTTTCCTAACTCCCTTCCACGTCCTCACCACTTTCCCTTCCTCTCCTTTTCCTACGACTTTATTAGTTAACAAGGACGAGTGTCCTGTTTCGTTCTTGTTCTTCCATTCCTTTCCTTTTCTTCCCTCTTTCTTCAGTTGACACGAAGATGTTTCCCCAGCTCTCTCACTCTTCCTTATGGCCCTCTCTTTCTGTTTCTCCTGATTTCACGAGGACAAAAACCCGATCCCTTCTGTTCTTGGTATCCTGTCTGTTCTTCTGTCCTCAGATGTCATAGGGCAGTTCCCTACATCCTTTCTCTTCTCTACGCTCTTCCTTTTCTTCTCCACACAGATTTCACAAGGGCAATATATCATACCCTACGTCTTTCCCTGTATTTCACAAGGATCATTTTTCTCAACTACCCATCTTTTCCCCACAGAGATGAGAAGTATAATTCCCGTTACAGTCGTCGTCTTTTAACCTATACTTTTCCTTTTCTCCCCGTTTTCACAAAGGCATTTTAACACTCCCTCTCCCTTCCTTGTCGTTCTCCCTTTTATCTTTCCCAACTCTTTACTAGGACAACCGTTCCTTCCTTTTCCTTGTGTCCCTTCTGTTCTTCTTTCCCAGATTTCTTGAGGTAGTACTCCATTCCCTTCTTCTTCCTAATATACCTCCCCATCATCTTCCTGAGACGTCACAAGGACAACTGGCACTCCGTTGCTCTTCTTACGTGCCTCCTCTTTTTTTTCCCAGGTTTCACGCGGGCAGTTCTCCACTCCGTATTTCCCCCTGAGCTTAGATTTCACATGGAAAATTGTCCGTCCCCCTTTTCCTCCACGCATCCTTCCGTTCCTCTCTTTCTCACACTTTACACGGATAGTTTTTTCCACTATTTTGATGTGCGTAATATTCTTCCCTTTCCTTTCTTCCAAGATGTCACGAGGATGACTGCCATACTCACTGCCTCTTCCTAGCGTGCCTTCTTCTTTGTTTTCCACCCCTTTCATCTGCCTGACGTCCCATCCTGTCCTCCTGCACCGGCGTGATCAGCTCCCTTCCCCCCCCTCCCCACCCTTCCCTCCCCTCTTCCACCTTTCCCCCCCCTTTCTCGCCCCCCTCCCGCCCTCCCCCCCCTCCCCCCCTTCCCCCACCGCCTGACTGCCTTGTCATTGCGATAACGACAAAAAACACAGCAGAAAGTCGTTTGGACGTGATGGGACACTGAATTCCCTGTCGCCTTTCGATGATTGTTTCCGTGCAAATCTGACCAAACACCTCCATGGAATTCATTAAGTCCGGCGCGATTAAGATTGTTAGCCGGAAAAGGTCAGACCCTAACCCTCAACCCCCCCCCCCCCCCTGCCGCCCCTCCCCGCCCCTCCCCGCCATCATCACCCCTGTTACCTCACGTCCCCTGTTTTTATCCTCCAAATCACGCATTTGGTTACTGCGTAGAAAAGGATTTGAGACCGATGCGCGTGAAATTCAACATGTTAGATGAAGAAGAGAGTTTCACCACCAGACAGGATATCACTCATGTAAAACCTTGAAAAAGAAACGTGTAACGTGGAATAAACAAAATTATTGTTTAACTTTCACGAACAAGTGAAACAATCAGATATGTTTTTTTCTAGTTCATACACGGAAGGGGGGGGGGGGGGGGGGGCAGAGAGACAGACAGACAGACAGAGCGAGAGAGAGGGAGAGAGACGGGCCGACGGATGGACAGGGAGACAGACAGACAGAAAAAAAAAAACTGAAAAAAAAGCCAAGATAAAGAAAGTTGGTGAAGTCTGAGAAAACGGACACAGTTAGGTATAACGGGAAACGAGGGGGAAAAAAAAGAAAAAAGAAAAACAGAAAGTGAAAGTGGACGACAAGTCCAACCATTTTTGTGTGAATTAACGAATGAACTCGTCAGCTTTCCTTCAGAACGAAACTGTCGTTAGAGAACAATGACACATAATTCGGTCCCTTTCTAGTGATGAACAACTACAGTAGCTGTTGGTCGTGAAAGAGTTACAGACACGTTAAACAAACCAAATGTTGCTTGTGAGACTCTTTGCCTGGAGCACATGCAAATAAGCGGCACACAGAGGCTGCCCATCCCTGTGCAAAGATGTTCTTTGTTCCCAGTTCGCCTGTAAACGCCGGCCTACCATGTCCATCAAGCAGCAACAGTATACTATACACAGAAATTTTTTTTTTTTCAATTAAAAAGGTTTAAACAAAAAAGGCGGAAGATCTCAGCCCTAGCACACACGTCTGACAGAGCTGGTTAAATCTTTAGTTTGACTTCCGGGGTAACTCTTTACAGAGAAGCAGCAGAAGAAGAGAATTTACAATTTCGTTGAACACTATCCAGGACAGCTCATCTGATTCTGCTATCTGTAAATGGCGGTATGAAAGCATATAATTTGACTGCACACTATCCAGGAACTAGCCGTTTGTCTATAAGCGGATATCAATAGCTTCAGGGGACATAAATCAAGACAAAATGATACCTCGTCAAGGTGCTTTTAAGGGACATGACAAAAGTTACCAATCCAACTGGAAGTTATCCAAGGTACAGAAATTCTTCATCTCTGCCGGATACATGGCTAGAACATGCACCGAGCACACTAGAAATAAACCGACAGTGGCTCCACGCAGATTCTCCCACTACGCCTTGCCACATTTGTCCTACCGAAAACTGGACAGACTTTGCCTCTTTGTCTTCCTTTGTGCCATGAGCAGGATCAATGTTTCTGCACTGAAGCACATGTTCTACATTCCACAGAGCTCGTGCGTGCAGTAGCCTCTTTTCTTTCCTAGTGTCTCGGCTCTGTCTGGTGTTTTCACTGTGCCTCAGTCTTTGTAAACGTCTTTGTAAACGAGATGTCTGAGGGTGATAAAATTCAAGGGGAGAGAGAGAGGGAGAGAGACAGACAGACAGACAGACAGACAGTGTGCGTTTGGAAAGGGGCAGGGGTCTGGAGAAGGGGACAAACTAGAGAGTGAGAAGAAAGAGAAGAAGACTGAAAGTGAGAACATTAATTTTTCCTGATTAATGCTTTGTCAGTGCTAATTAGTTGAATTGTCTTTTTCTTCATTCATTTGTATGGGATAAAGAAATTAAACGCAGATCGAGGTGGGGGGGGGGGGGGTGAGGTATAATGGTTGAAAAGGACGATTGTATGCTGGTTTTGTGCAGACCAGGAGGGTTGTGTGGAATCAGGAAGATTGTGTGTGAAAGCAGTTTCCAACAGGTCTTTGTACAGGGGGTGCTGTAGGAGGGAGGGGGCCTTGGGCTTCATGGACTGAAGTAGAGTAAAACAGTTGCTCAGACCAGCAGGTGGGGGAGCTGTGGAATGGAAACAGACTGTGAAGACAGTTGGGCACAAAATGGATAAGGAGCTAGAGTGCGTCTTGAGTGAGAGAGACTTATAAAGCTGTTCATCACAGAACAAGAATGTGTACGATGTGTGGGGGGGGGGGGGGGGGGGGGGGCATTATGTTCAGGGATGTCGACAGCGGAAAATTTGTTTAACAAATATCAGGCAGCTAGATAGCCAGACGAAAGCGGGGGTAGGGGAGAGAGTGCTATCAGAACTGTCAAAGGCTGTTACATACAAGTAAGGGAAGGAGACTGCTAAGGGGTTAAGATGACTGCACGAGAAGGATAAAGTTCCCAGTAGGGTGGGAGACTGCTAAAGGGTTAACATGACTGCATGAGAAGGATAATGTTCCGAGTAGGGAGGGAGACTGCTAAAGGGTTAAGATGACTGCATGAGAAGGATAAAGTTCCCAGTAAGGAGGGAGGCTGCTAAGGGGTTAAGATGACTGCATGAGAAGGATAAAGTTCCCAGTAGGGAGGAAGACTGCTAAGGGATTAAGATAACTGCATGAGAAGGATAAAGTTCCCAGTAAGGACGGAGACTGCTAAGGGGTTAAGATGACTGCACGAGAAGGATAAAGTTCCCAGTAGGGAGGGAGACTGCTAAGGGGTTAAGATGACTGCATGAGAAGGATAAAGTTCCCACTCTCGTGAGCAACGAGCTCTCTAAGCTGCTGGGTCTCAAGGTGATTGAGGTGACTTTCATCGTCATGGCGTAGAAGTCTGTGGTTCTTCATCAGTTTGCGCACAATAAAATCAATGAAAAAAATCCGCAAATATCTGTCACTTCCACTCAACGCCATGGGAGCCAGTCTGCAAGCACTCCTAGCTTTTTTTTTTCTTCATTGTAGCTCTCATAGACCAGAAAAAAAGGGCTTAAGGTGTGACCTGAGCGCTAGGTCAAGACCTAAATCAGCATCTGCTCTGTGTCATCCATACTCCCCTTTTCCTCGAGTCGTTCTTTTTATGCGCGTGCTGACTTAGCTGTAGACCCTGCGTTTTGTGGCCCCGTGGCTTCAAAGATGTGGCTGTGGCCTTGACGGACCCGTTCGGACACTGTAACACAACCTTGATCAAAGTGACATAGGAGTCTTATGCCAGAGCAGTACGACCCCAACTGATCTGAAATGGCTCCGTAGTATTGATCAGCACTGCTCACTGTA
>JADBJO010000017.1:330000-337500 GCA_016801955.1 Conus betulinus
AAATGTTCGCATAGAAACCAGGCCTGGTATACTGTTAGTATTTCGAGCAGCGTGGTTAACAGTTCTACAGTGAGGCGTTGCCAATACTCTTTGCAGAGGGGAGGGTGAAAAATACCGGTCTTAAAAGCATCAGTCAACTTGGTACATTCACGTCCCTAGCCTATTCAACATCTGTATTTCAGCCATATTTTCAAAAGAACTCATTTGCCATATTTCATTCTTCGTATTTTGCTGGACACGCTCAAAAACACTTCTGAGCTCACTCCATGCAGTAACACTTCCAGTTCAAAAGGCTGTCAATACTTTGTGCCATTCTCTAGCAATGTGTGCTGAACTGGACAATTTAATTTCTAATTACACTTTGACTCTACTGAATGAACGAATGTCACGCTCAACATGTCGCTTTTCCTTGTAATTTGCTTTGTTGCTATTATTGTCCATGTCGTTCTGTTGTTTTTGTTTCTTTGAGCGTTGTGTGTGTGTGTGTGTGTGTGTGTGTGTGTGTGTGTGTGTGTGTGTGTGTGTGTGTGTGTTTCAGTTGAACAATTCCGTCATTGAAGCAATTGATTTATAGTCCGAATCCTAATGGGCAACGACTAGATCAGCAGCGCTGGTATGTAAGTTAAACTCCAGGCATTGTCGTTGATTTAATTGAAGCCGTCTGGCACTTGAGCAGAGAATTCCAGCTGGAGCCACAGACTTAGACAGCAGGCAGGCACAATTAGCGAGCAGACTTTACCTCTCCACCCCCGTGCCACCCGTTTACATTCACGCTTCTCAAAGCTGAACCTGTCTATTACCCAACTACTGACTTTAACCATTTAGTTTATTTTCTCCTCGTGCATTAGCCGGCCATGCTGATTACGAAACTACTCTTACAAGGGAGTCATTACCACAGTCTCTGCCCGCGCTTCAGTGACGAGGCTGCAACAGGGGAAAACAAGAGAATTCACAAGCTCAATATTTCCTTTCGTCATTTGTGAAACTTCGTAAGATTTTGGTTTCCGTTTCATAACAGCAAGTGTGCTATGCCAATACGAATAACTTCCAAGAAGTAATGGCATTCTGAAAAGCTGGATTCCAGAAGTGGGACATGGGCGCTAAACTGAAAATCAGTGTTCAACATTGCATACCTATGACTTATTCAGTACATGCCTCAGGCATCTGATTCCAACCAAGATTTAAACAAGCTTGCACTCATTTACAGTCTTTGCAGGAACAGTAGATTTTTTTTATTCTTGCTAGCAAAACCTGCATATTCATGTTCCTAAATGCAAGTGGTGTTTTATGTTCAATACTATGCATACACTGTCACAATGGCTACCGGCCGTAATTGCTGAAGAGTGCTCACCCAGAAGATGAAAGCTGGCTTTGGACAGACCTGAACAACTGATCCTTCACACAGCTAAAAGTTTCCGGCTGCTGCCAGTAAACGGTTCAATCTTTACACTTTGAAATCTTTCTTGATCCCATCTCTCCCTCGCTCCCTTTTCTCAGCCTCCTCCTTTTTAAAATCTTGTGAAGTCACTTTCACAGCGACTGAAATTTGCCTACCGGCATTTGTTTTGTTCTGTTTTGTTTTGTTTTCCTCGTAATTTACCCATTTTTGTTGTTCAGGTCAAGTCAAGTCAGGTCAAAATTATTTTTATTGAGGGTTAAAAAATAAGCTTTATATCATCCTTGCTTCTTTATGTCGTGCGTTCAAAGACCGAGAGGTCAGGCCTCGGTACTTATGTGTTTGAAAGTTCATGTGTTGGCACAGTTTTCCGATGTTTATTTTCGTTTCTCTGCAGTTTTAGGCATGTCTATAGGCGCATTCTTCAAGTCACTATCAGAGCGATTATTTTGTTTTAAAAAGGTAGACTTTTTAACTGTTCAGGCATTCTAAAACAGTTCGTGAGCAATGAGAATCGGCTTCTCTATTTTGTTTTCTTTTTGTTGTTTTTTCTTTGTTTGTCGTTTTTGTGTGCGTGGTAATAATCAGGAATGCAAGTCCTTGGTTTCGATCTTAAAGGATTATAAAGTGCAAAAATGTTTTCATATATCTTAACAGCGAAATAATCTAAGGTATGTCCTTAGAAAACATAGGTTATTTTGGAACAAAGTCAGTGATATTTCTGTGTGAACGTCCGCAAGAAGTCAGTAAGATTCACGGCACAAACGACAACGAAGATTTCAGCAGCACCACGTGACGCGTTTCGGTTTAAAAAGACGCACGTCACGTCATTGAACTGGATTCTTTATTGTTTCATTGCCCGGAGAGAAATTCTTTCGGGTTAATTCAATTGGTTGTGTCTGATTTTTTTTTTCATTCCAAGTCCTTGATTATCTTTCCCAGGTTTTAGCAGCTCTGCTTTTTTTGTTGTTGAGAAACTGGCATACTGATGAAGAAAGTGATAAATGAGAATACTGTCAGCAGTTAATTTTTGAGTGATTGGAAGTCATCGGCGTTATTTTAGAAAAGTGGCCAATTCTGTTATTGTAACTGGTCTTTGTTGGAGTACTGCAGACACAATAAGAAGCAATTAAATTCCAACATCAAATCTTGGCCGAAATCACATTTCAACTGAAAGTTAACAACAAAATAGTTATTGTTCTGCAGGTATGCAATGAAGTGTAAAGTTTTTTAAGCGGCTAACGATCAGTGACTAGATTTATTGCAATTTAGCAGAAGTAAACAGCATTTGCTAAATACTATATGTAATACGGTACCAGACAAAGCCTATGGGATTTGTGGTTCAAAGCTGAGACTGCTTTACAACTGAAATACTGAAGCAAGAATATCAAATTTCAAATCAGTTCAGAATGAATTCTGGAGCAATGTGTGGCCATCTCTCTCTCTCTCTCTCTCTCTCTCTCTCTCTCTCTCTCTCTCTCTCTCTCTCTCTCTCTCTCCGATCTAGTACTGTCCCTGGTCTGCTGCTAGACAGTTTTCAATACATACAACATTTTCCTGATTAGACTGGCGCTGGAAGATTCGCCACCCTGCAGCCATCCCAGTGAAGTTTCCCCAGCCCATAGTTTGCCACATGCTCCATTAACCCAATTCCACTTCTCCGACAGAACGAGAAATCTTTTGTCTGCGAAGACATCATGTTTTTTTTTTTCGATTCCCTAATTTGGGACGAGGAAACACTGAACTTGGGGAGCTGAAGGGGAGGGGGGGGGGGAGGATCCTGGATGTTTTTAGGTAGTAGAAAAAAGGGGGCGGAGTAGCTGAAGTCTGAGCAGATTTGACAAATGGAAAGATGAAGGGGAAACTAGGGAACAAGGACGAGAGAGAAGAGAAAGTGATCACACGGCATGCTTTCGGAAGAAAATTATATTTTGAGGACTAAGGACGTGTTTCTGTCCATTTCCAGTGATAAACAAGTACGGTAAGTCTTGGTCTGGTGGTGACAGAGCTAAAACCACATTGGACCCAGCCAATATTGTTTGTGACACGCTTTCACCTGGCACATGGCTGGACAAGAGGCACACAGAGGCTGTCCTTCCCTGTACAACGAAGTACAAAGCTGATACACACACACACACACACACACACACACACACACACACACACACACACATATATATATATATATATATATATATATATATATATATATATATATATATATATATATATACCAATTTAAAATAGGGTTTTAAAATGGAAAAAAAATAAGACCTACAAAATTGTTTCGAGCCAAATGCTCTCCTGTCATATATATATATATATATATATATATATATATATATATATATATATATATATATATATATATATATATATATAATGATTAAAAGCAAATCTTAAAAGCTGGGAAAACAAATTTGTTTCGAGGTCCCTTCCTCTCTTCAGATCCCGTGCCTATATATATATATAGGTGAAAGTTCCTTTGCCTAGCAGCTGTAGGCTGATCATTGTAGGCGCACCTTGTCTGGCACAGCATGATGATAGGAAACAACATTGGTCCAGACTGAAAACCTGTGTGGAAAGACAATAACATCTCCATGAAACACCAGATCAGACTTTGCGTGTAATGGTATAGTCCATCTTCTTGTATGCTTGTAAGACATGGACATTCGGAGACGATTTGAAAGACTAATCCAAGCCAAAGGAAATAAGGTGTTACCACAAGATACTAAACATCAGATATACGAATTATTTCACCAATGGACTAGTTCATCAAGCCATCCAGCGGCACATGAGACCAAATAGAAATCTGCTGACATCAGTTAAGAAGAGAAAACTACGTCGGTATGGCTACGTAACAAGATCCCATAGCCTTCCGGAAACAGTTTTCTGGGAAACTGTTGAGGGCGAAAAACAGCGGAGAAGACATACGACACGATGGACTGACACAACTGCAGAATGGACACGGAAATATTTCCAGCAATCCAAGCACAACTCCTTAGAGCTGGGGGAACCTGGTGAAGAGTTCTTCAGTGCGTCGCCCTGCTAACTGTTAACAGAGTTGAGGGAGAAGAAGAAGAACAACAAAAAGCTGACAGTTTCGTTGGATTCTATTCAGGAATTACTCATGTTGTCTATATGGGATACTAAGAAAGTAACCGACTGAGGGCGTATGATGGAGGACAAAACAATACCTCGTCACGGTGCTTTCAGACAGCACTTCCAAAGATTGCAATCTAACTGGATGCTATCCACAATGGAGTCACAGTTCTCTGTCTCGGCGAGGGGCATAACTGGAGCCGGGATCTGGCACACTACAAATAACCGACCTTGCACCACGCTGACATTTCCCTGTTCACCTCGACATATTTGTCCTGCGTACGCCTGGACAGACTGTGTCTCTTTATTTTCCTTGGTGCCACGAGCATGATCAATGTTTCTGAACAGAAGCACATGTCCTGCATACTGCAGAGCGCATGCATATTGTGCACATTTTCCTTTGTATAAACTCTGCATTATTCAGTTTCTTAGTGTGCCACAGTGACGTTGTGTTGCATATCAAGACGTCTGAGGTTGACAAATTTAGAGACAGACAACACAGAGAAAAGTGGAGGATTTCGGGGAGAGCTAGGGGGTTGGGGGAAGAGAGAAGAAGAGGAGGAAAGGAGGGAGCGAGAGAGTTCTCCTGAAAAAGACGTTTTTTTTCATATGTCAGTTAGCTGAATTGCCCGTTCTCCTATTCTTTGGGACATTTTATACAGATATTTACTTCCCATTATCATTGCTTACCACCAAGTGAGTAAAGCAAATGCCATTAACAACCTTGAGAAGCGTCGTTTCAATGCTGTCACACGGGCGGTACTTTACACCACACTAGCGCGCCAACACATGCTTTCCATGTTCCCCCGCCGACTGACTGTCAGCTTTGTAGATAGAAAGCTGGCGTTTAGTCCAGAAGCCAGCCATCTAGTCTGCCTGCATACTCCCAGACACATCGTGGGGAACCTGCAAGCTGATCATAGACCGGTGACAACATCATCACCACTATACCTTCATTGTGAACACACGTGGGCAGGCAAAGGACAGGGGTGCAGGTGAAGAAGCGACAATAGATACCGCCAGACTGTAGGCGTGGTCAGCTTTGTACATCTGTTTTTCTGTTGTATACATGTGCATTTCCTCTTCATCCACCGGGACGTTCCTCACCACAGGAACGTAAACGGTTAGGTGTTTGACAGTGTCAGAACAGGAGATTGCCTGGGATTAAGAGGGAAATGGGTTTCGTAGCTAAGGGGGGGGGGGGGGGGGGGGGATGGAAGGATGGGGGGTTGGCTGTATAGTATAGAATGAAAAGGATTGTATAAAAATGCTTTAAAACTGACCGAGGTGTGTGTGGGAGAAAGGGGTGGGGGGGGTGGGGATATAGAGTTGAACAGGACAGTTGGAAGCTGGTAAGCACAGATCATTGAGGGTTTTGTGTGGGGTTGAGGAAACTGTAAAAAGCAGATTAGCACAGAACGGAGACAGGGATTGGGATAGGCAGGATGGAGTTGATGGCTTTGCAGGCTGAAGAAAAATATGAACGCTCGTTCAGATCAAAAGCTGATAGCATTAATGGTATACTAAAGGTTCTAACGATTGTTAACATGATTTGAACAGGTAGGGTGTTATTGAGTGAAGGAGACTGCATAAAGCTGTTTATTATAAACAGGAATAGGAAAGAGGAGAGGGCGTTATAGTCGGGGAAGGCGACAGTTGAAATTTGTTCAGCAAGAGACAGATGCGGTGAATGGTAAGATTGGAACCATCAAAATTCTTTCATGCTGGGAGGGTAGGATGAGGCGTTATGGGGTTTTAAGCAGACTGCACAAGAAGGATAGGGTTTCTGATCTCTCGAGCAGTGAGTCCTCTCGAATTCAAGGCCTCTTAAGAGATGGAGGCAAATTTCATCGTCATGGCACTTAGGTCTGTAGTTCTCCATTAGTTGACATGCTACCCAGTTGGTAAGTCGGTTACAAATCACACATGACCTTTATCTTTGCCCGTCGCTGTTGGAGCCACTCTACAAGCACTCCCAGTATTCTCTTTGCAGCTCTCAGGGGTCAAGCTTCTTTTCCTTCCATGTGAAAGCTGGAGATTGTCATGAAACTGTTTCTGTGTTTCTAACAGAATTTCTTCTCCCTCAGTGTTCACATGTTCCCTCTCTCTCATTCTCTCTCTCTCTCTCTCTCTCTCTCTCTCTCTCTCTCTCTCTCTCTCTCTCTCTCTCTCTCTCTCTCTCTCTCTCTCTCTCTCTCTCTCTCTTTTTTATGGTTTGAAGTGTAGCAGGGACGCCAACTAAACCCAAAGACCATCATTCATTATCTTTTTTTCCTCGTAAAGAAAACAGTCAAGCCTGTTCGTCTTAAATTCCAGCATTTTTCTGCTCTGCAAACTTCGTTTCCGCTCGCCATTTAGCCTGGAATATGATGGTTGAGGTCTGGCTAGCTTGTAAACAACCTGAATTAATTCTCTCACCAAGAAATGGAAATCTTCGCTCGCTCACCTTTTTATCCTGGCTTCTTGGCTTCTCGTCTTCTAGGAATGGCCAGTATGGATATTTCTCTGAGAGATGATAATAGGAACAATAGGTATGTATGGCGCTTTTTTGTATAAATAGTTCTGAGGGTTGAAAAAAATATCCCCACGACTGTCTGTACGTGCACATGTACGCTCTCGAATACACAGGCACACTGACACATGGGGGCGTCTGATCTCTCTCTCTCTCTCTCTCTCTCTCTCTCTCTCTCTCTCTCTCTCTCTCTCTCTCTCTCTCTCTCTCTCTCTCTCTCTCTCTCTCTCTCTCTCTCTCAATTTTGACTCTCCACTGTGTCGATCATTTTCACACTGAATGTTCAAGTCCGATACAGAGAAATATCCACTGCACAGGACATAAGTCACAAAAAAAGTTCTAAATCCGCCACTATTGTTATTTTAGCACTCAGTTGAAGAGCAGGCAAGAAACCAGCTGCGCCATGTTCTCTGCCGAACTCAAACTGATATCAGTTAACACACAAATGCCAGAGTAATTCTAGGAAGAACATTTTGTTATGCAAATATTT
>JADBJO010000017.1:342500-347500 GCA_016801955.1 Conus betulinus
GATCCTTCTAGACTTGATTTTCGATGGAGGAAATGTACTTATGCTGCTTTTCTTCTCCATTCTTTTCACTGGCTTTCTGCTCAGACGGATATCAATTATAAATTTTTAGCATCAAGTCTCTGAATGGCGAAACTCCTTCATGTCTTTATGATATCCAGTTGTACACCCCTGCCCTCTTCCTCGTTTCCATACAAAGCGTTATTTCTCTCTTCAAGCACTTCTGCGTGGTATTCACATCCATACTCTGTCTGCAGCTCTAACTCTCTCTCTCTTCCTTTAAATCATCTTTCAAGACTACATATTTTATTGACCCATAGTCTTATTCTTTCATGATTTTTGTAAGTGTTTGTGTGTGTGTGTGTGTGTGTGTGTGTGTGTGTGTGTGTGTGTGTGTGTGTGTGTGTGTGTTGTGTGTGTGTGTGTGTGTGTGTGTGTGTGTGTGTGTGTGTGTGTGTGTGTGTGTGTGTGTGTGTGTGTGTGTGTGTGTGTGTGTGTGTGTACAGGCGTTTCTGTATGTCTGTGTCTGCATATTCGTGTGTGCGCGCATCCAATACAGGAGTACGTGAATGTATTTAAGCTCTTAGAGCTATTCATTGGGGAAAAAAGCCACACAAATATCCAGTGTTATTATTATTATCTGTTGGAGAAATATCCATATGGCCATTCCTTGGGGACCAGAAGTCAGGGAGGGAAGGGGTGAACGAGTGAAGACTTGCGTTTCTGGGCAACAGGGTTCATTTATGTTGTTTAAACGCCAGCCAGGCTTATCCATCATGCCCAGACTGATGGCTGATGGAAAAATGAACTCATAGATCCCCCATAAAAATGGAATTTGAAACGAATAGGCTTGGCTGTCTGTTTAACGAGCGAGACGGATGATGAATGATGGCGTTGGTGTTTGGCTAGTGTCCCTGCTACCACTTCAGAGCATAAAGACAAGAGAAGAAGAAGAAGAAGAAAGAAGAAGAAGAAAGAAGAAGAAGAAGAAGAAAGAGAGAGAGAGAGAGAGAGAGAGAGAGAGAGAGAGAGGGAGTTAAAACTGTAGGTTTTAATTTAATGGAGAAAGGGATGGAGGGAACATGGTCATTTGTCAAGTGAAAGGGCTCTAATCAGCCATTAATATGCTATTTGAATGAGAAATTTGTCCTTGAAAAGGCAAGAAAAAAAAAGATGGAACAGATAAACAAACGAAATAAAACAAACGTTTAAAATATAGTTTTCGGTTTCGTTTACATTACTTCTCAGTTTTGACCAGATTTGTCAAATTTTCGTTTTCCAACTGCATGAAGGATATGCTTGATAAGCCGCCGACTGTTTTGCATTGTACCGGAGCCAGGCTACAAAAATGCAAGCGAAAAGCGTTCTGAAACAGTGCTACCCCCAAAGATGTGTTAGCAGTGAGCAAACGTATAACGAACGGTTCTGAGCTTCCACTGTGTTCAAACATGTGTGTTTAACGCCATACTTTTGAAACAACTCGTCTAAGTTCACACTCCGTGGTGTAGCTGCACCCACTTCCAACACTTGTCAGCTCACTTCATGTATTAGTGCTCCACTCCAAGTGTTTCACCACTGTCATAGCAGCCTGTCCTTTGTGCTGAACTGGCCAAGTTCACTTTTCATTCCACTGTGACTCTCCTGAAAACACCAACACTACGCTCAACATGTCGCTTGTCTTTTAAATCTGCTTTATTGTTGTTGTCTTTCTTGTTGTTGTTTTCTTTTTGTCCTTGTCGTTATTTAAGATGAACCCCTTTGTCATTGAAGCAATCGATTTGCAGTCCAAATTCCATCCGCAGCGAATAACTTGGCAGCACTAGTGTGCAAGCAAAATTGAAGGTGTTACCATTTATTTCTGTTGAAAACGTCGGGCACTGAAGCAGAGAATTTAGGCCGGGAGCCACAGCCTTCGAAGGCAGGCACAATTAGCGAGCAGACTTTACCTTCTGTTCCTGTACCATCCCCAAACCCTTACACATGCCCAAGTTCAGCTCATTTATTAGCCCACTACTGACTTGACATTTTCTTCTAGTCCCCGAGCCAGCCATGCTGATTTTTTTTTTAATTCTGCGATCTCTGCTTTCTTTAGATTAAATAAATCTATTTCCAGTTTGCAACCACATACAGCTTTACAGTAAATGTCACAATTTGAACAGCAACCAACTTGTGCTTATAGGAATAACAAGAGAGTTTACGAGCCCACAGTTTTCCTTTCCTCATTTGCAAAACTTTTGTGTGATTTGGTTTCCATTTCATAACGACGAAGACATGGTAACCGTTATGAATACCTTTAAAGAAATCTCAGCATTCTCAGAACCTTGATTCTAGAGGACTGACAGATGCTCGACTGAAAGTCAGTACTTTAAATATGCATGTGCGTAGGTGTCATTCAGTATGTGCTTTACGCGTCTAATTGGAATACAAGACCTGGACAAATTCGCAGTCATGTACAGCATTGTAAGGGCGTCAAAAACATACAGGTTGTTGGTGAGCAAATTCAGTGATGTCCCTGAGTAGGCTTCCATTAGAAGTCGACGCAATTCAGAGAACACACTACAGCGAAAATTTTCAAACAGCCTTGACACATTTCTTTTTCAAAAGACACACTTGATGGGTCTGATTTTGTTCCGTTTCCTTGCCACACAAATTCGGACTAGTTATTATTATTATTTGGTGAGGTCGTTTTTAACTTAAATACAAGCTCTTGATCAACGTATCTAGATTGTTATAAACTCTATCTTCTGGCGTAGCTGGGATACTGTTTGAACATAAAATGAATAGTTGCGAAGTGAGGCCACTGCGGACGGAAATCTAAACAAATCTTAGATGTAATTGATAGCGAACCGCAAAGAAAACATAGACAACGAATCACAAAGACAAAAAAAACGACGCGTTTCGACCTCTTGGGTCTTCTTCAGGCAAGATACAAACACTCGGGACAACGAAAATGAACGAGCAATCACTTATCTTCATTCACTTCAGTGCAAGATGGGCGTTGAATAAAAATGAGGCTGTCAAGAAGAAGACAATGTGTGCGTCGAAGTAGTAACAATGATACTTATATTACTGATAGGAGTAATGATAATGGTAATGATGATGATCAAAAAATTACAAAAAAAAAGACAGGATTACTACTACTTTCGGTGATAATATTGCAAACGCAGTTGTAGTATATGGAGAAAAAAAAGAGTGGGTTAGAGGATTCTTAAACAGCATGGCTGCCATGGCAACGGTCTTAGTGGTGATGGCGGATGGTGATGTTATAGATGGTAGTGCTGGTAATATCAGTAAACAATCGTGTTGATAATAATGATGATAATGCTAACAACTATAGCAACGGTAATGGTAATAATAGTACAGATAATACAAGCATAATACAGAAATATAATTTTTTAAACATTTTCTTTAATAGCAATCATATAGTAATGATAATAATAGTACTAATACTAATACTAAAGGAAGGGGGAAAAGGAGGAGGGGGAGGGGAGGACAGGAAGAGCAAATAGAAGGAAGGTATGAATTATGGGAAGGATGGAATCTAATTTTTATATTAATGATTAAATTATGTGTATTATAGTTTTTTAATAATAACTGTAATTGTAACCATATAGTAATGATAGTGATGCTATAGGAGGCTGGAAAAGTGATAAGCTGGAATGTCAGAAATATTTCAAAGAATAATAATTATATTAATGATAGAAGTAAATATAACATTTGTAATAGTTATGAAGTTGTAACAAAAGGAATACTGATTAAAAAAATGCATATAAACGTATGTATGTGTGTGCGTGCGTACGTACGTACGTGCGAGCGTGCGTGCGTGTGTGTTTACTTATTTGTTATTATTTTTATTATTATTATCATTTTTTTGATGTTTTTAATATGAAGGTGATGATGATGGTGCTAATAATAATGATGTGATGAAATCACTACTGAGAGCAATAGTAATAAATAGGGAGCAACAGAGAGAGCAACAGTAATAGTAGGTGGAAACAAATGGAGATGGTTAATGAGTAAAAGTACATGCGCGCGCATACATACATACATACATACATACATACATACATACATACATACATACATACATACATACATACTTGCATACATACACACGTGCATACAAACATACATACGTACATGCACACATGCATACATACGTATGCACGTACCTTCATACCAACATGCATGCATTCATTCATACATACAGAACATACAGGCATAATACGTATCTACGTACATATATACATGCGTGCATATACACGTACATACAAACATACATACACACAACATACATACATACATACGTACGTACATACAAACATACGTACAGACAAATAGACAGACATATACACATACTTTTCCCGTTCCTTAAAAAAAGTCAAACAGTTATACGTTTACGCATCTTACAGAACTGTGTTACTTATTAAAAGGACCAAAGATCTCTACAAACAGTGCTATTACTTATATTCCATTTTGGTTGATTGTGCTCGTGATGGATGAACATTCACAACTTCGTTACCAACTTGAACTTGACTCCAGTCCTATCGTTTGATTATGATTTCAAAAAGAAACGTCACAAAATAGTAGACGTTTGGGTCCAACGTGGTGAGTCATTCCAGAGAATTCCAGAGATGCTTGGGATAAGGACGGGGTGGGAGTGGTGTGGTGGAGGTTAGCGACCTTACTCTGTCTGTCTTTCAGGGGCGCGGGTTGTACATGTCTGACCAGGCTGGAAGTCACTGCTTCAGTGGGCAGAAATCCCTGAGGGTAAGAAGCCACAACACCCTCAGTGTTTCCAACATTCCGGTGCCGCTCTTAGAAGCTCCCTGTTAGATTCAGGCTGGAGATTGATTCAAACCGTATTTTTTACAGGGTGTACTTTACAACATTCTTCGCGAAAAGTGTGTTTTACAGCACAGTGCTGTGTTTTTGCTCTGATGGTACAAAATATGGTGGTTTAGGCTCTGAAGTTGAGAGGCAAGGTGTACTTTACAACTTTC
>JADBJO010000017.1:352500-360000 GCA_016801955.1 Conus betulinus
TCTCCACCATCAAACTTCGCCAATGTCCTCTACAATCACAGTCCACCATTGTTCTCTCTGCACACACTTCACCATTGTCCTGTACCATCACAGTCCACCATTATCCTCTACCATTACTCTTCACCACTGTCCATTACCATCACAGTCCACCATTATCCTCTACAATCACAGTCCACCATTGTCCTTTACCATCACAGTCCACCATTATTCTCCACCATTACAGTCCACCGTTGTCCTCTACCATTACAGTCCATCATTGTCCTCTACCATCACAGTCCACCATTATCCTCTACTATTACACTTCATCATTGTCCTTTACCATCACAGTCCACCATTATCATCTACCATCACAATTTCACATTCTCCTCTACCATTACAGTCCACCATTCTCATCTACCATCACAGTCCACCATTCTCCTCTATCATCACAGTCCACCTTCTCCTCTACCATCACAGTCCACCATTCTCTTCTACCACCACAGTCCACCGTCATCCTCTACCATCACAGTCCATCATTGTCCTCTACCATCACTGTCAATCATTGTCCTCTACCGTCAAAGTCACCATTGTCCTCTACCGTCAAAGTCCACCATTGTCCTCTACCATCACTGTTCATCATTGTCCTCTACCATCACAGTCCATCATTGTCCTCTACCATCACTGTCTACCATTGTCCTCTTCCATTACTGTCTACCATTGTCCTCTACCATCACTGTCTACCATTGTCCTGTACCATCAAAGTTCACCATTGTTCTCTTCCATCAAAGTCCACCATTGTCCTCTACCATCAAAGTCCACCATTGTTCTCTGCCATCACTGTCTAAGATCGTCCTCTACCATCACTGTCTACCATTGTCCTCTACCATTACCGTCTACCATTGTCTTCTACTATCACTGTCTACCATTGTCCTCTACTATCACAGTTCACCATTGTCCTCTACCATCAAAGTGCACCATTGTCCTCTACCATCAAAGTCCACCATTGTTCTCTGCCATCACTGTCTAAGATCGTCCTCTACCATCACTGTCTACCATTGTTCTCTACTATCACAGTTCACCATTGTCCTCTACCATCACTGTCTACCATTGTTCTCTACTATCACAGTTCACCATTGTCCTCTACCATCACTGTCTACCATTGTTCTCTACTATCACTGTCCACCATTGTCCTCTACCATCACTGTCTACCATTGGTCTCTACTATCACAGTCCACCATTGTCCTCTACCTTCACAGTTCACGATTATTCTCTACCATTACTGTCTACTATTCTTCTCTACCACAATGTTCACCATTGCCATGTACCATCACAGTCCACAATTGTCCTCTACAATAGGTCCACCACTGTCCTCTACCATAAGTCCACCATTGTCCTCTACCAACGCAATCCACCATTGTCCTCTACTACCACAGTCTACCATTGTCATCTACCATCACAGTCCATCACTGTCTTCTGACTTCGCACTCCGCCTTTGTCCTCTCTAAAAGTACCATTTTCATGCTGACGTGGCGTCTTCCTTTTTCGCGTAACAGCACAACTTTGGCCAAGAACAATAACCAACTTTTTCTGCGCTTGGCGAAGAACAGTAACCAACTTTCTCTGCTCTTGACAAAGAACAATAACCAAGTTTCTCCCAGAGAGAGGGCGGCTTGGGAATTCCCCAGGAACATCTGGCCTCATGTCTGCCCTATGCGTATAAACGCTTTAAAGACTGCCGTGGACACACACACACACACACACACTGTGCAGTGGTTCAAAGTCAGCTCTTTCTGCCTCACAGTCTTTAAATCCAAAAATTCGTTGTAAGACAGTTACAGACATCAATTACGTGACACATCTATCGATGAAAAGAATAAATCTAACTTACTGTTGGGTGCCCTCACATTGTGAAATCTCAACAAATGAGAAAGGCGATCAAGCTGCTCGGAGAGCAGCTCGAAACATTGAAGGCACGACTGCACTGAACATTCTGTTAGATCTATCAGAATGTTATCTTTGATCAATAAAGCATCCCTTAACACTTTAAAGAGGTTATGGAAGGATACATATAGTCAATAATATCACAATTTTATACAACCAAATCTGAACATTCACCCCAAGACAGACAAATTCGGAAGTCCGATATCTAGAGAGGTAGTAACCTTAATTCATAGGATGCGTTTGAATTCGAACCAAACACAGCAAAAACGTTAAATGCGTTTGTGGGGAAATTCTTAGTGTAAGTCACCTATTACTAGACTGTCCAAGAGCAAAGAATACAGTGCACAGGGCTGGTACTAATATTTCGCATGATAGATCGATACCACTGGCATTATCTAATATGTTGAATAATTATGCTTTTCTTTGTTCGTTATGCCCACATTTTTTACGCGGTCCAGTAGGAATTTATCTTTAACTTTCAAAAAACTTTCATTTACAAAAAAATGCTTACACACACACACACACACACACACACACACACACACACACACACACACACATATACAAAAGCGCGCACGCACACACTCACATACGCGCGCGCGCGCGCGCGCACACACACACACACACACACACACACACACACACACACACACACACACACACACACACACACACACACACACACACACACACCATTACACAATCTGTCTGCAATCACATTAAGTGGAAAGACGTTGAAGAAGAAGAAGAAGATGAAGAACACACACACACACACACACACACACACACACACACACACACACACACACACACACACACACACACACACACACACACACAGAGAGAGAGAGAGAGAGAGAGAGAGAGAGAGAGAGAGAGAGAGAGCATTTTTTCCTTTCCTTTTATCTTCGATGCTTCTGTGTGGGAAGCTGTTCTCCAGTGCCTTATCAAATCACTGGTTGATTTATCAGCCGTTGGAGCGCTACCCCCTCCTGTTTACTTTTCCTGGCTGGGTCACTGTCTGCTCGGCCAGTCTCTGGTCTGCATGTCTGTACTGGTTCTGTTGCGCCAGTCTATTGACTGTGAAGGTTCGTGCTACAACGGTCGGGTCAGTTTCGACCCTGATACAGTATCATGAAGGGCTTTGTCACACACGAGACACCAACCATTTTGTGCCGAAATGGGCGTTCAGCATATTGTTGTCTAAATTTGTTAACATTCATAATAAGAAAGAAAGAAAGAACGAGGTTTCGAAGCTAGTTCGCACGTGAAGCCTGTTTCACAACTCGTCCTAGCCTGGCATCATGAGCCAAGGAACAGCGTTGCTGGTGACATGTGCCTTGCTTCAGAAAGAACGGCAGACAAAAAAATGGACAGGTCCACTTCAAATTGTTAACATGATGGAAATTTTGCTTTGGATCGATGTTATTCTATTGCTGTTTCACCCGAGGGCACCATACTGATGATTTGAAAACAAACAGGCACTAAAAATTAGGGAGTCGGATCTGATTGATAGTTAATTTTGTGCACCACTTGAGCCGTGGCACCGCACAAATAGCATTTTGCCGTGGGTATGTTATTGTGTGACTGATTTTGAAAGAAAATGCTTCGAATGCTTGTTTGGAATGGGCTTTCCGCCTGCAAACAATGTCATGTGACCTTGACCTAGGAACGTGATCTGCTTCGTCGAACAGACGGGTTCTGTGAACATAGTCCTTATAAAAAAAATTTACGTTTGTTTCGACGAAAAAAAAAAATTTTTTTTAATAATTAAGCTCGTCACCTATGTCAGGCTTACTGGTACTTTTTTTGTCATTCAAGTGCCTGTCATTTAAGTGCTTCCCAAAATCTGATGCTTTATCAGTTCTACCTTTTTAGACACTTTGTATTTTTTATCTGCAACATGGGGCAAGAAGCTTCAGACAGACGGACAGATAGTGACAAGGGAGGGAGGGGAGGGGGGTCAGATCGGTTAATACTCTAGCAATAGCAAGGTCAGCCCCAACGTTCAAACACCCCTGACCTTGATCTTGTAGTCGGACACGACTGCACCATCCAGTGACGGACAGGACAGAGATGAGGGAGACAGGAGGTATAATGGAGGTCGTCGGGGGTCAGTACCCCAACTGGTGAACAGTGAGACGGGCTGTTTCTCCCCTGCCTCTCCCCATGTCTCCCTGTGTCTCGCTGAGCATCACATTGGCAGGACTTCTGGGAGCACAGATTGACACACAGAGATGATTCATGTTGATGCCAGTTACCACAAAGACAGACTGTTGTTTTTTTTCTTTGCCAGTCAGTGAAGAGAAAAACAGTGTCCATTTATCAATCAACACAGACACAAATTGTCAATTTCTTTGCCGATTTACTAAAACAATGGTCATTTCTTTGCCAACCAGCGAGAAAAAAAATTGACAATTTCTTTGCCAGTCAGCATAGACAGAGACTGGACATTTCTTTGCCAATCATCTCATAGAATGATTGGCTGTTTCTGTGCCAACGAGCACGAGAAATATCGACCATTTATTCGCAGCAAGCATGGAGTCAGTTTGGTCACTTGTTTGCCAATCAGCACTGTGAATAATTGGCCGTTTGTTTGCCAGTCAACACAAAGTGAGATTCGTGATTTCTTTGCCAATTCACAAGGGAAAAAAAGGCCATTTCTTAGCCAATCAGCACACACAAAAATATTAGCCATTTTTTGTCAATCAACAAGCAGAAGACATTATCCATTTCTTTGCCAGTCAACACAGAGAAAGAACTTTTCCCTGCATTTAACCGGCTCCTATCCATAGTTGTGTTTGCTGTGGGTTCAGTTAGGAATACTGGAACCATTCGGTCGACTTTCACCCACTTAATGGACGCGTGTCTGAGAATGTTTCTCTAACTTCTTGACGCTGCTGGTGTCTATTTTTTTTCTCGAGCGTGATTGACGCTAGGATATGTTTTGAAAGTAAGCGTAGAGGATAGTTTTCTTTGGTGGTAGGCTTTGTTTTTATCTGGACAATTATCTACAGCTGCTGAGTCATCGTCGTACTGTGCAGTAGGGGAGGGAACTACGGCGATGGTTTATCGCAGAACAGCTCCGATCTGTGATTCCCATGCTTGTTCCTCTGTCACAAATGCATAAAAATGACAGAAAAATGAACGATGACATTGGTTCACTTTTTTCTTTTTGTTTTTGTTTTGTTTTTGTTTTGTTTTGTTTTGTTTTTTGGTCAGTTTGTCTTCCGTCTGTTTCCTTGTCTTCAATATTCGTACACGCGCTTGATCTCTCTCTCTCTCTCTCTCTCTCTCTCTCTCTCTCTCTCTCTCTCTCTCTCTAACACACACACACACACACACACACACACACACACACACACACACACACACATACACACACATTACCCCCCTCTCTCTCCTCCCCCGTGCCGATCTATATTGCCATCGGTCGTCACGACCGCAGTGACGTCATTCATCTTCTGTCGATTCTATGCGAGTGGGACAAAGGACCAGAAGTGTAATGACAGACTGGAACTGTTCTACAAGGAACCATCGCTGTCATTTTCCCACTGCATTGTACCATGAACCAGAAGCCAACAGATTACCCCCAGGAAGCTGCTGATAACGATGTTGAGACAACCAGCTCTCAGCCTGTGTTCACCCTGAAGATGGTCTGTGAGGAACGGGCGTGGCATAATGACGAGACTTTGGTTCAGTAGGTCACAAATCAAGCCCTCGCCACATCCTCTCAGCCGTGGACAAAGCGCGATGTCGTTATCGACGGACAGCCGTGGACGGGGCGTCAGGGCAGGGATTCAGGGCTGAAATAATGACAGCTGCAGGTTGGTGGCCCCTGCCTGGTCAAGTGCTGGTCATCAGGTCATCCGGTCACACAACAACGATTTCGTGGTCCTAGATCCTCTCTCTCTTCTCTCTCTCTCTCTCTCTCTCTCTCTCTCTCTCTCTCTCTCTCTCTCACACACACACACACACACACACACACACACACACACACACACACACACACACACACACACACACACACACACACACACACACACAAATTCGCGACGTGTAGTACTGAAAGAAGTAGATTAACTCTTTCAAAACAAGAGCACTAAACTCTCTCACTTTTTACTTGAACTCAGACTAAGTCCATTTGCAACATTAGTTACGTTCCCTGATACATCGGTATCCGCCACCGCTGCCCAGAAAAAACATACAGGACAGACCACAGGAAGTCTGTTTTCATCTGCCCTCTTGTTGAACACATCTATCTCTAGCACCAAACAAAATCGGTCAAAAAACACCCCCAAAGCTCATATTGAAATAGAGAGGAGCGAAAAGCAAGTGATATTGCCGGTATTAAGGGAACTTCATTGCTTCCTGGGAGCATGGCCGGATCGCATATTGCCACTTAATGGATCGCTTTCATCGTGTTTGTTCCCTTCGCTCAGCGCGCAACGCTCTCGCTGTTCACTTGGTTCTTGCGGGGGAAAGCTCTTCAGACTTCCGATACACATGTTAGGTGCTGGCCGGCAAAAATGCATTCCTCTCAGCTGTGTCGGAGGTTTTGTGTGGCAGGCATGAGAGAAGAAGAAGAAAGAAGAAGAAGCAGACGGAGGAGGAGGATGAAGCAGAGCAGAGCAGGAGAGAAGCAGTGGTTTGGGTGTGTGTTTCACTTGAGTCAAGTAACATCATCATCATCACCGTCGTCGTCGTCGTCGTTGTCGTCGTCACCACGATCATTATCCAGTTATATCATCATCATCATCATCATCATCATCATCATCATCATCATCATCATCATTGTCGTCGTCATCATTATTGTCATCATCATCATCATCATCATCATCATCATCATGGTCGTCGTCGTCGTTGTCGTTGTCGTTGTCGTTGTCGCCATCGTCGTCGTCGTCGTCGTCATCACTATCATCATCATCCAGTTATTGATATTATTATCATTACTATTGCTATCATCATCATCGTCATCATCATAAAACAACAACAACAACAACAACAACAACATCATAATCATCATCATCACCATCATCAACAACAACAACATCCTCCTCCTCATCATCATTATCATCATGATCATCATGATCATCATCATCATCATCATCATCATCATCGTCATCATCATCATCATCGTTATCATCATCATCATCATCATCATCATCATCATCATCATCGTATTATTGTTATCATTAAGCAGGACTCCGTCCCGCCGAACTCCTGTCCCTACAGCATTTGCGGCCGAAAAGTATTCTTGAAAATAGGTCTGCACTCGGTCATGAGGACACATTTCGGTCAATGCCGTTTTATACACAGACAAGTTCACAACATTGTGTGACGTCAGTGATGGCAGATAAACGTGGCTGCTTCTGGTAGAAGACTTGAGCAGAGAGAGAGAGAGAGAGAGAGAGAGAGAGAGAGAGAGAGAGAGAGAGAGAGATTCCCTCATGGAAGTTTGCAGAGTACGCAAAAGTTCATAGAAATTGCAGACATCTTTTGTTCTTATTATGACACCGCCTATAGGTAACTAACTGTCATGGCGGCCATTTACCTCTTTTAATTTCCGGTGCTCTATCA
>JADBJO010000017.1:365000-367500 GCA_016801955.1 Conus betulinus
TTCAATATCCCCTGCTTCCTCCATTATCCATCCCTACCTCCAATCAGCATCAACGTTCAATATCCCCTGCTTCCTCCCCATTATCCATCCCTACCTCCAATCAGCGTTACCATTAACTATCTCCTGCTTCCTCCATTATCCCATCCCTATCTCAATCAGCGTTACCATTAACTATCTCCTGCTTCCTCCATTATCCCATCCCTACCTCCAATCAGCATCAACGTTCAATATCCCCTGCTTCCTCCATTATCCATCCCTACCTCCAATCAGCGTTACCATTAACTATCTCCTGCTTCCTCCATTATCCATCCCTACCTCCAATCAGCGTCCACATTAACTATCTCCTGTTTCCTCCATTATCCATTCCTACCTCCAATCAGCGTCAACATTAACTATTCCCTGTTTCCTCCATTATCCATCCCTACCCTCCAATCAGCGTCAACGTTCAATATCCCTGTTTCCTCCATTATCCATCCCTACCTCCAATCAGCGTTAACGTTCAATATCCCCTGTTTCCTCCATTATCCATCCCTACCTCCAATCAGCGTCCACATTTCACTATCTCCTGTTTCCTCCATTATCCATCCCTACCTCCAATCAGCGTCCACATTAACTATCTCCTGTTTCCTGCGCCAGTCACCATGTTCAAATACTTTCAATTATCCACATTGCCAATCATCTGTCCACTTCAACTATCCACATTGTCAATCATCTGTCCACTTCAATTATCCACATTGTCAATCATCTGTCCACTTCAATTATCCACATTGTCAATCATCTGTCCACTTCAATTATCCCACATTATCAATCATCTGTCCACTTCAACTATCCACATTGTCAATCATCTGTTCACATCAACTATCCACATTGTCAATCATCTGTCCACTTCAACTATCCACATTGTCAATCATCTGTCCACTTCAACTATCCACATTGTCAGTCATATGTCAACATCAACTATCCACATTGTCAGTCATCTGTGCGCACCAACTATCCACATTATCAATCATCTGTGCACACCAACTATCCACATTATCAGTCATTTGTTCACACTTCAACTATTCACATTATCAGTCATCTGTGCACATCAGCTATCCACATTATCAATTATCTGTCCACATCATCTTTCCACATTATCAATCATCTGTGCACATCATCTTTCCACATTATCAATCATCTGTGCACATCATCTTTTCACATTATCAATCATCTGTGCACATCAACTCTCCACATTATCAATCATCTGTCTACACCAACTATCCACATTATGAATCATCTGTTCACGTCAGCTTTCCACATTATCAATCATCTGTGCACACCAACTATCCACATTATCAGTTATCTGTCCACATCAACTTTCCACATTATTAATCATCTGTATCCGCAATATCCGTCATCTGTCCACACGAACTATCCGCATTATCAGTCATCTGTTCATATGTCGGCAGATCTTAAAAACCATGCAAGATTTCTAATATGAACATTGGACATGTTACCCAGTGTTAACTTTATTAACTGAACAGTTAAGTAGAGGGAGAAAACAAGTGCAGGCTAACAATTCTCCCGTCATTATAGTAATGACTTAGCAAAGATTTGAAATAATTAATAATAATTAAATAAAATTAGTAAAATATGTTATAGATACGAAAACCCTTTACTAGCTGCATGAGGGAACCATCGTAATCTCTGTCGAAAGCAGATCCATTTCTATTGCCTGCTCCTAGGCCTTTCGTCCTCTGGATCGGGCTCATCAGGGAGACACACGGCTGATTGTATCTGTACTCTTGGCGTCAAACAGATAAAAAATAACTTTATCAACTGATTGCATTAAACGTCTCTCTCTCTCTCTCTCTCTCTCTCTCTCTCTCTCTCTCTCTCTCTCTCTCACACACACACACACACACACACACACACACACACACACACACACACACACATACACGAAAACATTCTATATGATGTAAAGTGCGTTTACCTCCGTCCTGCGACGAAGAGAACAAGTTGGGTAGCTTGCCAGCCATGTGCCCAGGTGCTGACCCAGTGACATGGGGGTGTCAACAGCGCTGGGCTGGCAGTACCCCCCGTTGGCCTTCCCTCACGTCCCTACCGTCCCCTCCATCCGCCAGTCTGTCGGTTTCCGGCTTCAAAAGAAAGTTCTAATCTCATGGCAGCTTCCACTGGCAGAAAAGTTGTCTGACAAGCAAAAGTTGTAGCCCCCACTCTCTCTCTCTCTCTCTCTCTCTCTCTCTCTCTCTCTCTCTCTCTCTCTCTCTCTCTCTCTCTCTCTCTCTGTGTGTACTGGTTCTGGCTGAATCTTTGAATGCAAAATCTTAGAAAATGGAAAAGGCAATTTAGGAAGACAACTGAGATAATAATGACAATAATACGGGGTCATAAAACAGCGTGATTCAGTGCTACACAAGCAGGCTCACCGCCTTTTCGACAGACAAGTTTAGGTGGACCAGAACAAGAGCAGATAATTAGTATAACACTGCTCTGT
>JADBJO010000017.1:372500-397500 GCA_016801955.1 Conus betulinus
ACACACACACACACACTTTTTACACTCATAGAATTTCTTAATGCCTAATTTTCATTCTTCAGTATGTTTCTCGTCCCCACCCTCTTGTCCATAGACAACAAATAGCAATGACAACATAGTAAACAGTGTCACTTATCATCTCTCTCCCTCCCTCCCTCCCTCTCTCTCTCTCTCTCTCTCTCTCTCTCAGCTCAGCTGTTTCCAGGCACAAATCACAATCACTGATCTTCACTGACACGCTGCGACTAGCACACGTTCAGTCTCTAAATTCCTTGTTTTGAAGAGGTGAGAATCCACTGTAGATGATACAGAAGGGCACTGACATTGGCGAGGCGTGTTCAAATTTAGGCACAGGATAATACAGACTTTGCCACAGGATATGGCATAGTTTATTAGTACTTTCCTATCTGATATAGAGCGCGAGCCCCATAGCCGAATCCACAAAGTAAATTGAATGAGACTCCAGTCAAACAGCATCAAACGTGAACAAAAGTACTGTTATGTATTTCAAGATGTCTCTGTACTCGTTGTCAAGTTTCCACATCTTGGAAGGCGTTTAGCGTCTTCTCATTCCAGCAAAAGCAGCCAGTGTTAGTTGTAAATAACCTAAGTCGAGGGGCACTGAGGCCTGCATCGTGTGTAGTAGGGGTCTTTCATAGTGTGATTCTGTTGCATTTTCAAAAACGGATCGCAGATTTCATGGATCCCTTTCATTTTGCTCACCTTAGGGGCAGAAGCGGTACCGATGTCACTGATCGTGTTCTGTAAGCTGTTCACATTTAGATAAATCAAGGATGTCGATTCGTATACTATTTCATGATTTTACATCATGCTATCGATAGCATCCAATCACACAAAATTGTCGATGAGCTTTTGAAAAGAAATATCAATGTTTCTACGTAAATAAGAATATAGGTTTCCGGATTATGGGTTCAACATTAGAAAAGTAATTAAACACTCAGAATCAAAACTAACTTACTTGGAGGATATTTCGACAGGGTCGCCCTGTCTTCTTCAGCTCACTGTTGCTGTTGTGGCAGCGAGGCCTGGTGGGGATGCCTTACATTAAAGGAGTCTCAGAGCGTCTAGCCAGGACCTTCCAACAACATGGACGCAAAGTGTTCCACAAACCCACCAACTCCCTACGCCAGCAACTGACTCATGTCAAAGACCAAACGGACCCCCTCAAACAGTGTGGGGTAGTGTACCAGGTAGGTTATCAAGACTGTACCCATACCTAGATTGGCGAGACAGCAAAACCACTCGCCACCCGTCTACAGGAACACCAAAAAACCGATCTACTTCTGCCATACACGAACACCTACAAGCCAGCGGCCACAGTTTCAGCCCTCGAGAAACCAAAATCTTATCTACAGCGCCCTTTCTCGCAAAAAGAAAAGTTAAAGAAGCCATCGAAATCAAGACCAGACGCCCCAGCCTGAACAGAGATCAAGGCTTTGAACCCCCCCCCCCCCCCCCCCCCCCCTCCATCTCTAATCAGATCCTGACAACCGTTCACCCCACACACAAAAAAAAACACACAACAGTCGCCACACCAGGCCTCGCTGCCACAACAACAACAGTGAGCTGATGAAGACAGGGCGACCCTGTCGAAGTATTCTCCAGGTAAGTTTTTGATTCTGAGTCTTTAACTACTTTTCTAATGTTGCTACGATTTAGGTTCGCTCTAAACTTTAGTATGTTCATATCAGCCATGATCTTATCCCGGAATCATCCGCGCTTATACTAGTGCGCAACACGGAACTCTTGTTTCTCCACTTCGATTTTCCATTTCCATACACGCAGTAGGCTGTAGAGCTTCCCTTGACCGTTAATGGACAAACAGGTTGACAAAACTGTATTGACGGGATAAAGTACTTCCCATGGGAATTGATGGGCAATGTATTCACAGGATAGTGAGCTTTTCATTACCCTTCATGGACAAATAGGCTGACAGCATTCTATTGACTGGACAGTGAACTTTTCATTACTCTTTATGGACAAATAGGCTGGCAACATTCTATTGACCGGACAGTGAGCTTTTCATTACTCTTTATGGACAAATAGGCTGGCAACATTCTATTGACCGGACAGTGAACTTTTCATTACCATTTATGGACAAGTAGGCTGATAACATTCTATTGACAGGACAGTGAGCTTTTCATTACCATTTATGGACAAGTAGGCTGATAACATTCTATTGACAGGACATTGAGCTTTTTATGACCCTTGATGGACACGTTGGCTAAGGACACTTAATAGCCAGGACATTCTTCAGGCTTCTGCCAACACGAACATCATGTGGACTGCTTTGAAAGGAACCATTTTCATATCGCATGTTGAGAAAAATGAGGAAGTATCTATGGACTTTCAGATGAGCAGCAACCAGACTGTGTCGGTGACCTGAGCGGGTGAACACTCATAAACAGCACACAAGTAAGGTAACTCTCTTGCTTCCATGATGAGATACATGCACACCCTTAACTCCAAACGAATGCGCTTGGCTTATGACACCGAATATCCTCCCAGAAATCACAACACATAGCAACAGAACAAACAAGGACATCCCTGAAACAAGAAGGCTAAACATTCCCAAAACAAGGAGACATCCCTTGGGAGTAAATGTTACGGTATTTGTTCGTTTTTGACTGTTTATTATTCCTCGCGTCATTTAAGATGTTCATTCACTCTTAAGGAGTTCACAATCAGATGTTGCGAGTTCGAATCCCGATGCTCCCTGGCATTGAAAATGCCACTGTCATCGCCCAGTTCAATTGTTGTCGTTCTGGTGGTATTGTTATGGTGCTAATTGGCCCCCTTTCCTCGCGCTTCCTTGATGGGTATCATCGCTTGTCCTCTTACCTTTAGTGGACGCTGTGCCCGGATGCAATTTATTTTGGCGGCCGAAAAGCTTACACGTCAGAAGCAGTCACCACCTAATTTCACCTTCCTTCTGGTTGACCGCACAAAGGGAAGTGGGACAATGCTCCCATCCGAAAGAACGCTCATTGTAGTCTATTTGTCGTAGACAACGAAGATCCTTTTCTTTTTATCCACATCTGTGACACACCCTTACACCAGTATCTTCAAATGTCCATAACTTTGAACCATCTTTTAACCCTTCATTATTCCCGGTGTCTCCAAGTGTTCACATCTCTGACCAACCAGTGTCTTTAACTTTCTAGTTCTTTGACCTACTTTTTATTACCAGTGTCTTCAATTGTCCATATTTTATCCTTGTGTATTCAGCTCCATATCTTTGGCCCATTTGTTTCAGGTGTCTTTCAGATTTCCATATCCGTGTCTCATGTGTCTTCAATTATCCATCTCTTGGCCCCATCTTTGTCTTCAACTGCCCTTACATATCTTTTTTCGATCTTTTCCCCCTGCATTGTTTCTACTGACTTCAACTGTCCATTTCCTTGACCCCTCCTTGTTCAAGGTTTCAACTGTCCATATATTTGACCATCTTTTAACCCGTTATGGTTTCCAATGTCTTCAACTATTAACATGTTTGTAACGCCATTTCACCTCACACTAAAGGGTTGAAATTACGAGTCAAAGATGTGGACAGTTATAGACGCTGGGAATGATAAACGGGTTAAAAGATAAAATCAAGCATGTGCTCCTAATGTCTGCAAGTGACCACAGTTTTGACCCATTTTTTACCGGTGTCTTCAGCTGTCCACGTCTGTCACCCATCGTTCAACCCTTTATTTCTTCATACCTTCTCATTTTCGGCGCATCTTTTAACTCTTCTTTGCTCCTAATCGACCAAACCTTTGACACAGTTTTCAAACGTTTTCAACTGTCCACATCTCTGACTTCTCTTTCATCCTTTTACCGTTGGCAGTCTTTTCGACTGTCTTCATCTTTGGCTTGTTTTTTACCCCTGTACGTTGTCGAGCGTCTTCAGCTGTGCCGGTTTTCACTCATTTTTATCCCTTAACTTTGTTCAGTGTCTTCCTCAGTCCACTGTCGTTTTGCCCCTTCGCTGTTTCCAGTATCTTACCCGTCCACATCTTTGCACATCTTTAAACCCTGTGCCCTTCAGGTATCTCCAACTGCCTTTTTGTTGCAGAGGAAATATGTCTAATAAGACAATGAGGTATGGACAAGGGTGTTCAAAAGACTGTGCCCGGGAACTAGGACACTTTGGACATAATCACAGTATCAACATGGTAAACAAACTGACTGACTGGCGCTTTGCATCGGGAGGCGAAGCCATAGAGAAAGAAGGTCGACAGACGACAGATACAGCACAGTGGTGGACTGAAGGTGTCGAAGGCCACAACGTCAAGGTCGTCCTTGTGCGTTAGACCTCCAGCCACTTGGGTTTTGACATGGACAAGAAAGAATGCAAGATACGTCAACACCTTAGTCAATAGTATGTGATGGACTGTGGGAGAGTTGTGAGCGTGCATGCGTCTGTCTGTCTGTGTGTGTGTGCGCGCGCGCGCGCGTGTGTGTTTGTGTGTGTGTGTGTGTGTGTATGTGTGCGTGTGTGCGCGCGCGCGTGTGTGTATGTGTGTGTGTGTGTGTGTGTGTGTGTGTGTGTGTGTGTGTGCGCACGCGCGTGTGCTTGTGTGCGCGTGCGTGCGCTCCTGCGTGCGTGCGTGCGTGCCTGTGTGCTGTGTATGTGTGTTTGTATGTGTGTGTGTGTGTTTGTGTGCGCGCGCATGCGCGCGTGTGCTTGGGTGCGTGCGTGCGCTCCTCCGTGCGTGCGTGCCTGTATGCGTGCTTATGTGTGTGTGTGTGTGTGTGTGTGTGTGTGTGTGTATAAATGGGCCCTTGAGGTTGCAGTCTGACAATCTTATAATATGCAGTACTGTGCAGTTTTTTTTCCAGATGTTATTAGGTTTCAAATTTTATGTAATATGTACATTAACGTAAAACTTTAACAGAGCTAATGTAAATGTATCATGCGCATTTTCACGTCACACATGTCAGTTTGACGTACATTTTTAATGACGTAAAGCAATTCATAGCCAGAGTGACGTTTTACAGTGATGTTATTCTATGGTTCGCTGTCACAAATTCTTTCCAAGCAAGTGATAAACCTATTTGTTTTTGTGTCTCTCTTGAGTAAAGTATCATCCTTACGTAACCTCTCGTTTCTGATGTAATCTTTGGGACACTTTTCAAAGTGACATTGAAAGCAGCACTGAGTTTTAAACTCTAAATTGCTCAAAAAAAAAAAGAAAAAAATCTCTCCTTGATAAAATCATCAGAGAAATGCACTGATCCGGAGAAAAGCCAAATCTCAATGGACAGATGTGAGAATCGATTGTGTCGATGCAGGGTAAGATCTCGAGAGAGAGGGGATTGTAGAAAGAAAAAACAGAGAGAGAGAGAGAGAGAGAGAGAGAGAGAGAGAGAGAGAGGCGGAGTGACAGACAGACAGAGTTATTTAACAGAAGACGTCATTCACACGCACACACGCGCACGCTCTCTTATTCTCTCTCTCTCTCTCTCTCTCTCTCTCTCTCTCTCTCTCTTGCACACACCACACACACCCCCACACACACAACACACACACACACACACACACACACACACACACACACACACACACACACACACATACACACCACGGCTGTTCAGAGCAAGCTACTTAGTTTTGAGAGGCAGGGGAGTTTACAGCTCGCCCACACCTGCAGAGGCCAAGCCGTGATTGCTGGTCAGGGAAAGGGGTGTTTTCTGCAGGCTGCTCCCCACCAGCCAGCTAACCGTGCTGTACTCGGCGAAGTGAATGTCACCTGTGTAAAGCCTGTCTGGCAACAATGTGTTCGGCATTGCTGAGCGGCCATTACAAGTGGAGCTGTTGGTTTGATAATTAGTGGTTGTCATGAAAAATGTAATTTATCTGTGCTCTTGAGATGACTGAACAGGCGAATTCCCGACAATTCTTTTAATACCAAACTCGACTAGGTTTATTTTCCTGTAGATAACGTAGATACGGCATGAAAGCTTGTACGCAAGTGGTCAGCGATATTCAAACAATGACAACACACACACACACAATTGTGCAAAAATGACGCATCACTTTCTGGGAATTTAATTTTCCCTAGTTAACTAGTACACAAGTTTGATACATGCATCTGCTTGGACTACAACAACAAAAATGTTGAATCACAAATGTGTAAGCCTTGTTTGTTCGGCCCTTTCACCAAGTGTCTCGCACGGGACGGAAAAAATTAAGCTGTCACACACACACACACACACACACACACACACACACACACACACACACACACACACACACACACACATACATACACATCCACACTCTCATACATCCACACACTCATACATACACACACACACACACACACACACACACACACACACACACACACACACACACACACACACACACACACACACACACACTTTCATACATACACACACTCGTCCATATACACTCATACATAAACACACTGATAGACACAGACATGCGCGAATACACACACACGCGCGAATACACACACACACACGCGCGCGCGCGCGCGCGCAAGCATGCACGCACTCACGCACGCACTCACATACACACACACATGCACGCACGCACGCACGCACGCACGCACGCACGCACGCACGCACGCACACACACACACACACACACACACACACACACACACACACACACACACACACACGTGGTCTAATTTGTTGTGAAGACAAAATTAGGCCTACGTCAGAATGAAAGGCGTGAGACACACATTTGCGTCGTATGTATTCCAAATCAACGGAGAATGTCAGTTTATATGTGTGTGTCAATTAATTGTTCTCTGACACTGACACTAATTTATACAGCCAATTTCAATGGATGAATCATCACTAATAGAAAACAAGTTTTGCATCGCTAAGAAAGGACAAGAAATACACTATGCAAATTCAGAGAAAATACATGCAATTCTGTTAAGCATGCACGTTTCAGTGTGGCATAAATAACTGCATTTGCTTTGACAATATGTGATCGGATTTGAATGCATGAAATTTAAATCTACCTGCATCAAAATCTGTTCCTTACAAAATCTCACAGTTCCACTCTATGATTCTGGTCACGGCGCACTGAATTTAATGCTTAAACATAATTACAGGGATAAAAATTAAGATGTGCCACAGAAAAAAACCTTTTCGCAATGACGTCACTCCCACAAAAAAAGACACAAGCACAATGAAAATTATAAAACCTTATTCATCTTTCACACAATATACAACAAACAAATATGTCTGTCCCTGTTTTTAGTTCCCCCGGATCCCCGAGCGCACACGGCCACTCTCCTCACCTCCCTGAAAGAGAACAAGCTGAGAAAGAAGATATTTGTTTAGTTGTATATGTGCCGGGTAGATGTGGCAACGCAGTTAGACACCCAGTTACTGTTGCTCTTGCCCACACCACGCACACTTCGGAAGTCGGTCTTCGCCACTCTCTTCACTCATCTGAAACAGTTTGTGTCTGTTACATCACAGAAATTTCCGGACACAAAAAAAAAAAAGTCAATTTAAGTTCAGGTCTGTTGCTGCTCAAAGTATAGGTCCAGAGTTGTATATAACAGAGAAGGTACACTGTTGTTCAGACAAAATGAAGGTACCGTATTGTTCAGAAAAAAGGAAGGTCCAGTATTGTTCAGACAAAGTGAAGGTCCAGTATTGTTCAAACAAAATGAAGATCCAGTATTGTTCAGACAAAGTGAAGGTCCAGTATTGTTCAGACAAAGTGAAGGCCCACTGTTGTTCAGACAAATTGAAGGTCCAGTGTTGTTCAGACAAAATGAAGGTCCACTGCTGTTCAGACAAAATGAAGGTCCAGAATTGTTCAGACAAAGTGAAGGTCCATTGTCTCAGACAAAGTGAAGTCCACTGTTGTTCAGACAAAATGAAGGTCCAGAATTGTTCGAAGTGAAGGTCCACTGTTGTTCAGACAAAGTGAAGGTCCACTGTTGTTCAGACAAAGTGAAGGTCCACTGTTGTTCAGACAAAGTGAAGGTCCACTGTTGTTCAGACAAAATGAAGGTCCAGAATTGTTCAAAGTGAAGGTCCACTGTTGTTCAGACAAAGTGAAGGTCCACTGTTGTTCAGACAAAGTGAAGGTCCACTGTTGTTCAGACAAAATGAAGGTCCAGAATTGTTCAGACAAAGTGAAGGTCCACTGTTGTTCAGACAAAATGAAGGTCCACGTTGTTTAGACAAAATGAAGTCCACTGTTGTAAGTGAATGTCCACTGTTGTTCAGACAAAGTGAAGGTCCACTGTTGTAAGTGAAGGTCCACTGTTGTTCAGACAAAATGAAGGTCCACGGTTGTTCAGACAAAGTGAAGGTCCACTGTTGTTCAGACAAAATGAAGGTCCACTGTTGTTCAGACAAAATGAAGGTCCACGGTTGTTCAGACAAGTGAAGGTCCACTGTTGTTCAGACAAAATGAAGGTCCAGAATTGTTCAGACAAAGTGAAGGTCCACTGTTGTTCAGACAAAATGAAGTTCCAGATTGTTCAGACAAAGTGAGGTCCACTGTTGTTCAGACAAAATGAAGGTCCACTGTTGTTCAGACAAAATGAAGGTCCAGAATTGTTCAGACAAGGTGAAGGTCCACTGTTGTTCAGAAAAAAATGAAGGTCCAGTGTTGTTCAGACAAAATGAAGGTCCATTGTTGTTCAGACAAGGTGAAGGTCCACTGTTGTTCAGACAAAGTGAAGGTCCACTGTTGCTCAGACAAAGTGAAGGTCCAGAATTGTTCAGACAATGTGAAGGTCCACTGTTGTTCAGACAAAATGAAGGTCTAGAATTGTTCAGACAATGTGAAGGTCCACTGTTGTTCAGACAAGGTGAAGGTCCACTGTTGTTCAGACAAGGTGAATGTCCACTGTTGTTCAGACAATGTGAAGGTCCACTGTTGCTCAGACAATTTAATGATGAATGAAAAAAAAAAAGAAACGAAACTAAAGAAATAGAAGAAAAAGAAACACCCGAAGGTGCTGGGGAGGACCCAGAGAAGCACTGTCCTCACCTGCCTCTAGAGCAGCCCTGTACCACCCTTGGAGGCCTGCGCTGTGTTGACGATGGGTACAGGCACGCGCATCCAGCTGTCGAGCACACCCCACAGACCCCCAACCACCCCTGCCCACGGACAGATGAAGACAGTGCCACTCCAGACACAGCCAAAGCTTTCGCCATACGGTCTTATGTGCCCTCAAGAGAGAATCCAAAGTTGTAGTCTTTCCCACTGTCAACAGGACTTTCCCTGTGGTCAGTGGGTCTTTCCTCACCGTCACTGGACCTTTCTCCAGGGTCAGCCTAGTTAGGCAAAGAAGAAAAAAAAAAACCCGAGGTGCTGGGGAGGACCCAGAGAGAAGCACTGTCCTCACCTGCCTTTAGAGCAGCCCTGTACCACCCTTGGAGGCCTGCGCTGTGTTGACGATGGTCATAACAGCCTTAAAGTAGCGTCCCCATGGGTGTACCAGCCCGTATTTCATGACTGCAGAGCCCACCGGCGAAAAAAACACCACCCTCCAGCTGTCGAGCACACCCCACAGACCCAACCACCCCTGCCCACGGACAGATGAAGACAGTGCCACTCCAGACACAGCCAAGCTTTCGCCATACGGTCTTATGTGCCCTCAAGAGAGAATCCAAAGTTGTAGTCTTTCCCACTGTCAACAGGACTTTCCCTGTGGTCAGTGGGTCTTTCCTCACCGTCACTGGACCTTTCTCCCTGCGCTGTGTTGACGATGGGTACAGGCACGCGCAGGACACTCCATTAAGATATCAAGGGACATAACTGCTCCAGAACAGAGGTAAATCAGACTACAGGATGCAACTCATAACAGCCTTAAAGTCAAATGTGCTTATTTTTGATATTGCTTGTAATCGATTTATTTAAGAAAAATGAAACTTATTTACGACTTGTGTCTAACATGTGGGTTTTTTTTTTTTAACGCAACAAACCTATTTCTTTAACTGCATAGCGCATTTTGGACGTGCAAAACCAAAATTTCAGTTTGTCTGAAACGCACAGAGAGAGAGAGAGAGAGAGAGAGAGAGAGAGAGAGAGAGAGAGAGAGATCTGCTAGAGTGCTGTCTAACATATTTAGAAAGTGAGAGAGAAAGTGCGTGCGTGCGTGCGTGCGTGCGTGTGTGTGTGTGTGTGTGTGTGTGTGTGTGTGTGTGTGTGTGTTGTGCGTGTGCGTGTGCGTGCCTGCGGGCGTGTGAAGATGTGTGTGCGTGTGCGTGTGTGTGTGTGTGTGTGTGTGTGTGTGTGTGTGTGTGTGTGTGTGTGTGTGTGTGTGTGTGTGTGTGTGTGTGTGTGTGTGTGTGTGTGTGTGTAGATGTGTGGTGTGTGTGTGTGTGTGTGTGTGTGTGTGTGTGTGTGTGTGTGTGTGTGTTCCACGTCCGGGCGGCGGCTGCGGAATACGAGGTGACTGTATGTGATTGCCAGACCAGTCGGTGGATACTTTTATCCTTGCGGCAGTCCTGGGCAGATCGTCTGGTTCACTGGACGTTGATAGAGACGGCGTGACAGCCACCGTCATTATCCAAATGAAGGCCATAACCCCTCTCTGTCTGTCTGTCTGTCTCTGTCTGTCTGTCTGTCTGTCTGTGTCTGTCTGTCTGTCTCTCTCTCTCTCTCTCTCTCTCTCTCTCTCTCTCTGTAGCTGTCTGCACGTCTGTTTGTTTGTAGCTGTCTACCTCTGTGTGTGTGTGTGTGTGTGTGTGTGTGTGTGTGTGTGTGTGTGTGTAGAGAGAGAGAGAGAGAGCGAGAGAGCGAGAGCGAGCGTACTCCAATTTCAAATGCTTATTGACAAAATGCTTATTGACGAAAACCCAAAACCTTGTTCATCACAACACGTGAGTCATATACATTCTTCTCCCATGCCACCCACACGCTACTCACCGTTGCGATGTTTGCGGGCCGATTGTTGAGATAAATCATGCAAATGTTCCACGCAAACGTTTCGTTATATGCCAGAGAGTACTCGTAATCAAAACTTTGAAAAGGCAATAAAATGTATCGAAGAATCAGACCTTTATCATTGTGAATTGTGAGATTATGAAGACAATGAGTGAATGAATGAATGAAATGAATGAATAAATGAATGTATGAATGCATGCATGAATGAATAAATGAATAAATCAGGCCAGTTTATACAGAAAAACACCCGCGCTTGCTTTTGTTCGTTTGCTTATAATGATAGTTTTTAAATATGTCTAGATGCGTGCACGCATGCGCGTCGTTTGGTGCTATCTAGTCCACTAAGTATTGCTCTTGGAGTTTCTCGTTTCAGCGCTAGAAGGTGTCTATTGATTCTTGAATATGCATGGCTCTCTAATGATTTGTTGCCTAGTGACTACTGCTTGGACTATATACGATCAGTCCCGATATCAGATAGATGGGAGAATGAATGCATAAGTCCTCTATGGCAAAAGGACGTTATGAAGGTCAGGAACCACGTAGAATTGTACAATGATGACGTGACAGCAATGACAGGATTATAGCATCTCATGATGACACTGAAATTGTAGATAGATATAATACATACTTTTCCAACGATCACATTCAAATGACGCACGAATTTTTTTCACAGTGAAGAAAGCTGCATGGTGCTTCGCAACATTTTTTTTTTTTCCGAAACGCTTTAGCCATCATTGGACGATACATGTTTTTGTCTTCTTACGTTTGATCCGACGGCTCGGCGGTATGGAGTATCCGATACTGCTGTACACCGTGACACGTGCAGCATGGACACACAGAAATTAGTTGGCTGCATTAGTGAGAATGTAAACAATGAATGCAACCAGAAAGTGCCTAACCACAGAAACTCCTAAGATTAACCCCCCAACAGGTTCAAAATCTGCGGCCAACCCCTCCCCCCTCCTCCGTCCCATTCATCCGTCCGCCCTCCCCCCTCCCCCACCCCCACCCCCTCCATTGAATTACACAAGTCGCAGCTCAGCTCATTTCTCTTCAAGGAGTTCTGCAGGCGTGTCCAGCCGAGCAAAGACTAAACACCAAGACTTGTTGTCTTCTGTGCTCCTGCGTCATGACGGGAACTGTATTCCAATATGTTTCTGAACGTGTAAACATTTATTTTCCATGAAGGTCTATCTGTTCTTCTGCTGATGACAGAATGTTCCTTCCGCATAGCAAAGTTCAACAGAGAAAGGCATGGAGGGAAGGCTGTTGGTGTTTGTGCAGTACAGATTTGGAACTCATTGCCTGTCTAGGCGAGCTATAGTCCTTCGTTCTCGTCCCTCAAAACTAATCTAAAAACATTTCTTATCGATCAGACTTTCCCCTGATGCCGTCCTCGTTTATACGCCTGTTTGTCATGGTGGTGCAACGCACTGCGCTTGCCTGAGCGTTTGTGTGTGTGTGCGGAAGGGGGGGTGCGCGCGCGTGCGTTTGAGTGTGTGTGTGTGTGTGTGTGTGTGTGTGTGTGTGTGTGTGTGTGTAAGTGAGTGAGAGAAAGAGACAGAGACATAAAGGGAGGGTGACAGAGAGACAGAGACAGAGTGACAGAAAGAAAGAGAGACAGACAGACAGACACAGACAGACAGACAGACAGACAGAGATAAAGTATAAATGTGTGCTTTGTGTTATAGTTTAGGGCTTTCAGATTTTGGACAGCGCTTTAAAAACGTGCTATCATCATCATCATCATCATCATCATCATCATCATCATCATCATCACCATCATCATCATCACCATCATCATCATCATCATCATCATCATCATCATCATCATCATCATCATCATCATCATCATCGTGTTGTTGTTGTTGTTGTTGTTAGTGTTGTTGGTCTTGTTTTTTATTATTACTACCATTATTATCAAGACTGCTATTGTTGTTATTTTCATTACTATTACTATTATTTTTTACAAGTTAAGAAGTCAGTCCACACATTCGTCTGTGTGATTCGTCCACATTCGTCCATATTTCCGTGGTGGCAAGAATACCTTTGAATTACAACTGGCGTGTCTCTGTTTTATAACAAAGGGGGAACTATTACCGCGAAGCGGAGATTTCCGACGAATTTGAAACCTGGGCTGAAAGTCGACTCAAGGGAGGCAGAGTACATCGAGCCCCATGCTGACATTGAAGCGCTTGAAATGCATTTCTACATCCACTCATCTCCCCCCCTCACCTCTTCCTCCCTCACCTCCTGTCTTTTTCCTGACACTCCCCATGTTAAAAAAAAGAAAAGAAAAGAAAACGTCTGTGCAAAGTCATTTTCACAGTGAGGGAGAATTGCTTATGGGGGCGTTTATTTTTCTCGCCGTTACTTAAATTTCCATCATGGTCAAAAAGGGTGGGTTTCATCGCATCGTAAATGCAAGCTTAGCCTATTACACACACAAGGTCTTAGCCACTGTCAGCGTTTCTTTCTCCGACCACGACTGACTTACGTTACAGAAGAAGTCACCACTATCTCTGTTGACATATTCTAACTTCCCCGACTTTTTTTTGTTTAATCCTAGATGTACGATTTTTTGGAACTGAAATATAATTGAAGTTCATGTTGAAAAACACACACACACACACACACACACACACACACACACACACACACACACAGACAGACAGACAGACAGACAGACAGACACAGACAGAGAGAGAGAGAGAGAGAGAGAGAGAGAGAGAGAGAGAGAGATCAGTTTCAGTTTCAGTTTTATTAAGGGAAGCGTCACTGCCTACGGGCTAGTCCATATACGCCACACACCATAACCGCTAAGTTTTGAGACCACACTGCGCATAATTCAAAGCTGATGGATCAATGAATTAATGGCTAAGCTGAGAGAATTGAAGAAGAGGGTCTTGTGGTTACGACTTAGCAGACGTCTGACCTACGCAACAGCCCAACGCGCGCTGGTCAGACCTTGAGTACCTACCTAACGTTGGTTGTGCCATTTTTATCAGTGTGTGTGTGTGTGTGTGTGTGTGTGTGTGTGTGTGTGAGAGAGAGAGAGAGAGAGAGAGAGAGAGAGAGAGAGAGAGAGAGAGAGAGAGGGGCGGGGGCGGGTTGTTATTATTATTGGTGTGTGTGTGTGTGGGGGGGGGGGGGGGGGAGTCTCTGTGTGTGTGCGTGCGTGCATGAGTGTATATGCATGTGTATGTGTGCGTGCACGTACGTACGTGTGTGTGTGTGTGTGTGTGTGTGTGTGTGTGTGTGTGTGTGTGTGTGTGTGTGTGTGTGTGTGTGTGTGTGTGTTTTATTGTTTGTGGGAAATGAATGTTCAGTAGATGACCTAGGATCAAGAACAAGAACATCAAATACAATATACACATGCACGCGCAAGCGCGCGCGCACATACACACACACACACACACACACACACACACACACACACACACACACACACAGAGAGAGAGAGAGAGAGAGAGAGACAGACAGACAGACAGACACACAGAGAGAGAGAGAGAGAGAGAGAGATCAGTTTCAGTTTCAGTTTTATTAAGGAAGCGTCACTGCCTACGGGCTAGTCCATATACGCCACACCATAACCGCTAAGTTTTGAGACCACACTGCGCATAATTCAAAGCTGATGGATCAATGAATTAATGGCTAAGCTGAGAGAATTGAAGAAGAGGGTCTTGTGGTTACGACTTAGCAGACGTCTGACCTACGCAACAGCCCAACGCGCTGGTCAGACCTTGAGTACCTGCCTAACGTTGGTTGTGCCATTTTTATCAGTGTGTGTGTGTGTGTGTGTGTGTGTGTGTGTGTGTGTGTGTGTGTGTGTGAGAGGGCGGGGGCGGGTTGTTATTATTATTGGTGTGTGTGTGTGGGGGGGGGGGGAGTCTCTGTGTGTGTGTGCGTGCGTGCATGAGTGTATATGCATGTGTATGTGTGCGTGCACGTACGTACGTGTGTGTTGTGTTGTGTGTGTGTGTGTGTGTGTGTGTGTGTGTGTGTGTGTGTCTGTGTTTTTGTTTTGTGGGAAATGAATGTTCAGTAGATGACCTAGGATCAAGAACAAGAACATCAAATACAATATACACATGCACGCGCAGCGCGCACGCGCACATACACACACACACACACACACACACACACACACACACACACACACACACACACACACACGTGTACACACACACACACACACACACACACACACACACACACACACACACACACACACCAAAAATAACAACCCGCCCCCGCCCCCTCACACACACACACACACACACACACACACACACACACACACACACACACACACACACACACACACACACACACACACACACACACACACACACACACACACACACACACACACACTAATAATATTAACAACCTGCCGCCGCCCCCCTCTCTCTCTCACACACACACACACACACACACACACACACACACACACATACACACACACACACACACACACACACACACACGCGCACGCACACACACACACACACACACACACACACACACACACACACACACACACACACACACACACTCACTCATTCACTCGCTCACTCAATCTTCACACACACTCACACACCAAGGCTTGCACACTCACGTCCGTGGACTCTGTGATTAATACGCCTACGATCCAGATCTCTACAATCATTTAAAACGAAAAATCAGCGAGGTAGGTATAGAAAATGAATGTAATAATAACGGGAGAGATTTTAACTTAGTTCTTGATCCTAACAGAGACTATTATAATTATAAATGCATTAACAATCCCAAAGCAAAGGAGGCAGTTGAAAACCTGGTGGAAAATCTGGAATTGAACGATATTTTGTCGAGAGTTAATTCCAGATTGTCTGCGATATACGTGGACAAGAACCAATCCCGTTCAGCAGGCCAGACTTGATTTCTTTCTGATTTCAGACACCGTAGTTTCTTTTGATGCAGATATTACTTCTGGCTATAGAACAGCCATTCTGCAATGGTGTCACGCTGAAATTTAGCGAGAACATTAAACACAATACATTCTGGAAAATCGATTCATCCCTTTTAAAAGATAAGGCATACTTAGACGTAACAAACGCTGAAATATGTAATACATAAAGGAATACGCAATAAATGCGAATTTCGATGGTATTCCAAACTATAAAATATAATTTCCATCCCTAATGATATGTTTCTAGATTTTTTTAAAATGAAAATTAGATCAAAAACAATATCATATGCCGCAATAAAAAAAAAAACGAAAAACAGCAGAAGAACGACCATTAGAAAATGACATCAATGTCTTAGAAAAGATTCAGTAGAAAAGTGAGAATGCTATTAAGCCATAGAAACGAAAAAAAAGAGCAGTTGAAAGCTATAAGGGAAAAACGAATCGAGGGAGTACTATTAAGATCCAGAGCTAGGTGAATTGATGAAGGTGAGAAAGTTAGCAGGTACTTTTGTAGTCTAGAGAAACGTCACTATGTAAGTAAAAACAGGCTAGAATAATTGACGATCAAAATAACACTTTGACAAATCAGCGAGACATACTTCAAGAGGTACAGAAGTTTTACAAATCGTTATACTCGAAATCTGAAGTTGAGAAATGTGGAATAAAAGATGTGTAGTAAATATATTCCACGTCTAAGAGAAGTGGAAGCAAATGACTTAGAAGACGAAATAACCCTAGAGGAAGCTTGTTTTAAGAGATATGAAAAATAACAAAAGCCCAGGCTCAGATGGGTTTACCGTGGAGTCCTTTTTAGATGTTTTTGGAAACAGATAGGCATATTTGTTATAAAAGCACTAAATGCGAGTTTCAGAAAAGGCGAATTGTCGTGCGTACAAAGAGAAGCACTTGTTACCTGTATACCAAAATGTGACAAAACCAAGGCAGTATATAAAGAATTGGAGACCAGTTTACTCCTGAATGAGGTTTATAAAACTGGTTCACTCTGTATCGCAAATCGTCTGAAGAACGTCCTACCAGAAATAATTCACGAAGATCAAACAGGATTTATCAGAAACAGGTACATTGGTGATAATATAAGATTCATATTACGATGCAATATCTTATTTAGATAAACATAATTTGCCAGGAATGTTGTTGAATATAGATTTCGAGAAGGCATTTGATTCAGTCAGCTGGGAGTTTATGTTTAAAGTATTAAAGGCATTTGATTTTAAAGAAGATATATGTCAATGAATAAGCACATTTTACAAACGTATCAAATCCTATATTATTGTGAATGGTCAAATGTCTCACCGGTTTCAGATTGAAAGAGGATGCAAGCAGGGAGACCCTATATCCCCCTACCTTTTTGCGTTATGTGGAGAAATACTATCCCAATCCATTATAAAAAGGGAAACCTCAAATACTCAGGGAGTTAAAATGGATGATAACGAAAACGAAATGTCTTAATATGCAGATGACACTGAGTTTTTACTTTTAGGAGATCGTAAATCCTTTGCAACGTGTGTAGAAGTTATTTTAAGATTTGGTCGTGTCTTAGGTCTGCATATGAACTTAAGTAAAACTAGTGTTATATGGCTAGGAAGCAGAACAAAATTCTGAAATTGGTTAACGTTACATGGAACATTTCAGAATGACCTGGAATCCCTCAAAATTTCGAATTTTAGGTGTTTGGTTACCAACGATTTGAAAGACTGTGTGAACATAAATTATTCTGAAAAATCAACAGTAATTACAAAACATTTTTTGTATGTATGGGTAAAACGCCAGTTAACGCCCCTTGGCAGAATAGCAATACTTAAATCTATTATACTTTCAAAACTGATGATGTACCTGTGGTTTACCTTTGCCGAATCCACCTAATATCTCTCTCAAAACCTGCCAAGAGTGTTGTTATAAATTTGTTTGGAATAATAATCCAGACAAGATAAACTGGAAAACGGCCCATAAAAGTATTACAAACGGCGGCATAGGTTTTTCTGACTTAAAGGCATTTGTACTCCCTTAGAATATCTTGGATGCGAAGAGCCGACGCGATCAACTCACCAATGGAAATACATTTTGGGTGAAAACTTTCCTAAATGGCTACTCATAAATAAACATGGTCCACGGTATGTTTCAAACTTTACTAAATATAACCAATTCTAGACAGACGTTTTGGAAACATACAAAAATCTTTTTTTATAAATGTATGCCAACGAATTCTGCGGAACTTCTTTCTGAGCCAATATGCTATAACGATCGCATTCAAATTGGAACTGAATTCATCGTTTGAAGAGTGTTCGAAGAGAAAACTGTATATTATTGTGTCTTGGACATTTTGTTGACGACGATAGGAGAATGCTTTCTCACACAAGATTTATGGAAAAATATGACGTTTGTATAGACTTTGTCACTTTTGCCGAAGTTAAGTCTTCAATTATTGATCATGTGAAGAAGTCAGTGTGTAGTTGTTAAGAATAACAAACGAATAGATCCACCCCTCTGCTTTAAGACATTGTTGTCCATTCACACAGGTTCGAAACTGTGTTATGATATATTGATTGAAAATGATTTTAAAGCAAATTGCTGTGACACATGGGATCGAAAGCTATTGGAACCTAATGATTGTTTAGTTGGTGATGTTAGATAGACAGACAGACAGACAGACAGACAGACAGATAGATAGATAGATAGATAGATAGATAGATAGATAGATGTGTATGTGTGTTTGAGAGAGAGAGAGAGAGAGAGAGAGAGAGAGAGAGAGACAGACAGACAGACAGACAGACAGACAGAAAGTTTTCATGGCAAATTTTAACGTTGGCTTCCCCCCACAATGACAAATGCCAGAATAACCAAGTTTGGCAGAAGGGTAGAAGTTGTCAAAATCTACCAGTTATTCTCTACATAAATGTCATAGAAGGCCATGACCTTTGATGAACGTTTTCACTAATATTTGCAATCCTACAAAAATTTACATTTTCTTAGAAACTGTGATCAGGTACAATCATTCTTAAAAATTGGTGAACCGTATCTTGATTGATATCATAGACAGATATTCAGTCCTATCAAGATCAGACTTTTGGATGTGACTGACACCAGTTAGAGGCACAGATGTAAATGGATGTCCTTAAAAGTATAGAACCAGAATACCTCATGTAAAAGTGTGTTCCAAAATACAGCGAAAATGGACAACATGAGCTGGACGTATAGCATTTACATATTTTAAAAAATTGTAAATAGAAACTGAATAGGTAGGTAAATCGATCGATATATAATAATAAATGAATAAATAAACAATTAAATAAACACTTAAGCTGCAAACAGAACACTCTAGCTTGTTTCACCAAGAACAGTACATGACTCAATGTATAGGAACGTGCTATAAAGTTTATGCTGCTTCCAGAATAACAGAAACTGGATAGACGCAACAAGTGCAGTGAGACGTCATGTATGTTAAGACCACAGTCAAAGTCTGCATGTGACACCTGTTTTGGAATGGCTCGTACATTGAGTCATGTACTGTTCTTGGTGAAACAAGCTAGAGTGTTCTGTTTGCAGCTTAATTGTTTGGGAGAAGACAAACAAGAGCGCAGATGGGTGTTGAAAATGGGTGGGTACGCGGCATTCAGTCCATGACACCAGAGGGAGGAAGGCAAACAAGAGTGCAGATGGGTGCTGAAAATGGGTGAGTACGCGGCAGTCAGCCCACGACACCAGAGGGAGGAAGGCAAACAAGAGCGCAGATGGGTGTTGAAAATGGGTGGGTACGCGGCATTCAGTCCATGACACCAGAGGGAGGAAGACAAACAAGAGCGCAGATGGGTGCTGAAAATGGGTGGGTACGCGGCATTCAGTCCATGACACCAGAGGGAGGAAGGCAAACAAGAGCGCAGATGGGTGTTGAAAATGGGTGGGTACGCGGCATTCAGTCCATGACACCAGAGGGAGGAAGACAAACAAGAGCGCAGATGGGTGTTGAAAATGGGTGGGTACGCGGCATTCAGTCCATGCCACCAGAGGGAGGAAGGCAAACAAGAGCGCAGATGGGTGTTTGAAAATGGGTGGGTAAGAGAAGTGCGGGGAAATGTGGAAGAAGAGAGGAAGAAGAGGGTGCTTTAGTGAGAGTGGTGAGCATGGTAAGAGGCTGGTGGGAGAATTGTTTGGGTGGGGGTTGGGGTGGTGCTGGGGGGGTGTATGAAAAGACGAAATGCGAAGGGCAAATAAAGACTGGGCAAGACCCAGTTGGAATCAATTTTGACCTGATGCAGGTGTCCGTTGCATAATAACCACAAAGCTGTCGATGCTTCATTTCGACACTGCAGCTGCCTCTACCAGTGGGAACAAGCAATGAATTATGGGGGGAAAGACAAGTGCAGAGGGATGAGGTATGGAGACAATTAGAGGGATGGAGGGACAGAGGAGGAAAAGGGGGTGAAATACTGGGTGGATGGGTAGAATCGAGAAGCGACTCAAATGGGAATTTTTCTGCCCTGACATTGCTACAGTCTCACTGAGAAGAATGGGACCACACAGTCGAGTTTCATTCACTTAATGGAAGCGCCTCTGAGAATGTTGCTCAATTTTCTGGCCAACACTGCAGGTGTCTTGTATCCCTTGGGTCTCGTTGACGCCGGGATATATGACAGCAAGCGTTGAGCCCAGCCCAGCCATACAGTCTCAGACCTGAATGGAATTCCATAGCATCATCCCCATCCTCACCGATCAGCATAAAAACGGTCTCACATTCTGTGGCCTTTCATACCCTGCCCTAACAATGACCCCAGCTTCGATTACACCCCCTTGGTGTGATTCTATCAGGGATCACTGACATCGGCCAGTTCACGTGGACTGTCGCTGGACGCTGAAAACAGTCTGTTGCGTTACTGAAAATGACTGAAAATACAAATGAATACACAAACCAAGATGTAAAGTAATGCAAATTGGATAGATTGTACAAAACAGACAAGTGAATTTTCGACACAGAGTCTTCATCAGACGTGACAAGTTGCAAACAAACATCAACAAATCAATACTTCCTTTTTGGCTGTCAGTAGAGAAATAACAGTGCATCCACCAGCAGGCTGTGGCTATGGCAGGGGACTGGAATGCGCAGCGTAGGTACTGCACCACTCAAGTGGCAGGGAAGATGAGAGACATAAAATAGAAACAATGAAGCTATTGTCAGATGTGAGTCTGTTGATTCAGTGCTACGCCAAGTGCTACACATTTTGTACCAGTCGAGTACCATGAGCTGACTGGCTTTGTAGCATGTACGGGACACTCTTGCCAAAATATAGTTTTCGTCAGTACTGGGGAAACTTTTTAACTCCTTGATGGTGGTCACTGCGCAGGAGCGGAAGAGGAGGCATCTATCTGTTATGAAGAGGGAATCACAATGTGGCCGTTATTCTGGTTCACACGCTCGAGTTTAAGCATGCGTTATTCCGTGATCTCTTTGTCAATTATGCAGAGCTACATATAGGAGTCACTGAAGAAAGAGACTGAAATGAGGCAACATTAAAACTCGACCGATGTGGCAAGGACAATTAGATTTTGATCATGCAAACGAAATTTGTATGCCTTACTGTCCGCCTCCGTTTATCACTCACCCCCACACCCATCCCTCCCCGACCATTTGCCTCTCGTTTTCCTGTGGTATTTACTCATCACACGTGAGTCATAAAAGGCACAATACCTGTTTGGTCTCCCGTGACGGTGAGAGTATCGTTGAACTGTGTCTTTGCTGCGCACGAAGAGGAAACCATCACTGCCATGCCGAGGATGCTAACGACTTTCACCTGAGACCCTCACGTCAGGGGCAGCAACCGATTTTGTCTACATCACAGAATTCAGTTGAACTTGCGTGCTACCAGTCAAGGGTGTAAAACTTATTACCACAGAGGATGATAAAAAAAATGCTCTAGCGCGTTAGTCGAGAAAACGTAATTTGTACGTCAGATATGTGTCCCTCAAATCGAATAACAATTTCTGGAAGCAAGCAAGCAAGCGCGCATGTTTGTGTGTGTGTGTGTGTGTGTGTGTGTGTGTGTGTGTGTGTGTGTGTGTGTGTGTGCGTGCGTGCGTGCGTGCGTGCGTGCGTGCGTACGTGCGTGCGCGCGCGTGTTTGTGTGTGTGTGTGACGGGAAAAAAGAGAACTCTCTCTCTCTCTCTCTCTCTCTCTCTCTCTCTCTCTCTCTCTCTCTCTCTCGATATATATATATATATATATATATATATATATATATATATATATATATATATATATATATATATCACAAATAAAAACTAGAGAGCCAGCGAGAACTCCAAAAACGCTCAACCGGGAAGGGAGCGACATAAGTTTAAAAATGTGATTAAAAAAGAGATTAAAAATTTTTTTTAATATCTTTTTTAATCACATTTTTAAACTTATATATATATATATATATATATATATATATGTATGTATGTATGTATGTATGTATTTGTGTGTAAGGAGAGAACATGGACACAGACTGAGCAGAGAGCTTACTTCGTACATTTTTTTTTCCGTGAGGATGTGCTGCACTCAGTCCATGCATGATCCTTTTTCTTTGAGGGGGGGGGGGGGGGGGGGGGGGGGCAGTCTGTCGTAAAACCCAGCCTACATGATAGTCATGTTTGCTTTCGTTCCGCCGCTCCGTCCGTCTGCAGCTTTCATGATTATACGACTCTCCTTTACTTCCCTGCTTCATTAATTCTCTGCTGCCCCAACAATCTCTCTCTCTCTCTCTCTCTCTCTCTCTCTCTCTCTCTCTCTCTCTCTCTCTCTCTCTCTCTCTCTGCAAAGTAAGGAAGGACAAGAGAAGCACATTGCCAGTTTGACTCACATTAGAGGAAAACGTGCCACGGCGGGGTGAAGGTCAAAAGTTGGGTGGAGCAAATGAAAACGGAAAGGGGCATGTCCAGATAAGTCGAATAACAACAGCAACCTGTCGTCTGTGGGCGAACAACATACAGCACTGTTCAAACAGGATGTATTTCAGACGTGGACCCGAATAAAAAAAAAAAAAAAAAGAATGAAAATAGGACAGGCAAATACCCCGTCTGCTATCAGCATGTTCGGATGTCTACTTAGACTGACGTCACTATTGAACTGGTTCCTAGAGATTCAAAAAAAAGACGTGAGCGGCTGTCAGCACCAGCAATACCTGACTACATTGCAAAGTTTGACTGTTACGTATATCGCAATGACCGGATATCTGCCCGGTGCTCTTCAACCAGCCACACCTCCTCCTAGCCCACGTGCCCTTCTCAGTGCTCTTTTTTTTACTCGAAGCTCCCCTCCCCACATTTCTGCCCTCTCTCTTTTTTACCCCATTTCATTCTAGTAAGGGCAGCGTGGCGGTCTATCGTGATCAACTCAGCTGTCTATGGCCTCCTTAGGGTGAAATGTTGATGCCGCAGATCCAATATTCAGTCACATACCGTGGGTTTTATTCTTGACAGACGAGTACCTTACGTGCCATGAAAAGTGCAAAGTTTGGATCATTTTGGGAACAGTGTAGACTTTACAATGCATTGCTACATTTTTTTAAACGTGTGATCTTGATTTTACAAATGTTATATAAGACAATAATTTACTGACATTGACAACAAACAGAATGTCAACATAAAGGTATACACTTCACTAAACTGGTTCGGGATGGGGGGGGGGGGGGGGGAGAGAGAAGAGGGGTTCCAGTTCAAAAATATAGACACGTAATAAGGACTACACACACAAAACGCGTTGAAAAATTTCAATGAAATAATATAGGTAAAAAAAAAAGAAAACGCACACAAGCATACTATTTTTTTTTCTCATCTGCAAGGCACACGAGAAAGAAACACCGACATGCCTGGCCGTGTAGGACAGTGATTCGAATTTTACTCATGCATGGAAGGTTTTCTTACATTTCACTAGTTTAGGTATTACTATCGACCACTTATTGCTTGCTTTTCCTTCTCCTACATCTTATTTTCCCTCCTTCTCGAACGCGTTTCAACAGCACTATGAACAAGTTTTTAATCTTATGGGTACCGTCTTGTGTTAATTCTATGTACTTCGTTTCTTAACAATGCATATATTTTTCACCCTTAAACACTTTTTAAATGGAATGAAAGATAAATCCGTCAGTTAACATGGACAAACAAATTACAGGACAAAAGACAAAGTGTTTCGACCGCTTAGGTCTTCTTTAGGCAAGTTAATAAACAACACTCAGGACAATGAAAACGAAGATCGAGCAATCTCTCATCTTCTCAAATTTAGCGCAAGATGGCGCGTGAATTGAAACGAGGCCGTTGGAAGGTAGACAATGCGAGGTAAAATAATAATGACGATTCTAATCATAATGATAGCAACAAGAATAATAATGACGGAGAAAACATTGAAAAAAAAATAAAGAGAGGGTTATTACCACTTTTAGTGGTAATATGACGATAGTGGTTGTAGTATTGATATTGGCTATACACACAGAAGGGGAGAAAGGAGAAGGGAGAAGGGAATTCACCTGATGGGAAGACCCAGAACCAAATCGATCACATTACCATCGGGAGAAAATGGCACAGAATTTTACAGGACGTGAGGGTGAAACGAGGAGCAGACGCAGCATCAGACCACAACCTTGTGATAGCTGTGCTAAAGACCAAATTGAAAGCCTACAAAGACCAAGCAGGCCGATTATCACATAAGTACAATGTACACAGTCTGAAGGAGAGAGTGACAACAGAGTTTTCAAACTGGAACTGAGAAAGAAACAGATTCAGCACACTTGACCAGCTTACTGAAGAGACAATCGAAGACCACTGGTGTGGCCTGAGGGAGGTCTGGCAGACGACATGTAAACAAGTGCTTGGAAAGAAGCGAAAAAAAACACAAAGAATGGCTGACAGCTGGAACATGGACCCTCATCACAGAGTGGAAGCACCTAAAAGACCAGATCAGCCAGACCCAAGTCCAAGACCACAGGCAAGAGTTACAGGCACACTACTGGGAAGTCAACCGCCATAAGAAAAGTGCTAGACAAGACAAGAAACAATTCATCCATGAGCTCACAGAAGAGGGCAAAAACAGCGGCAGGACAGAGAAACATGAAAAGACTGTATGAGATTACTCGAACGCTTTCTGGAAA
>JADBJO010000017.1:402500-420000 GCA_016801955.1 Conus betulinus
ACTGCTACGTTTGTTTTATTTGGGATACATACCTTGCCCCTCAAGACTGATATATAAGGCGACCTGTGTCTGATAGTGGCATCCTGGGTCGTGATACTCAGGACACACACCGAATCGCTCATGGCTGACATCCCAGGCGTCTGATTCAGGTTGACATCTTAGATGTCTGGTGCAGTCTGCCAAGTTCATTGCGCTCTGGACACAAACTGGGGCAACGTACAGAGACCCCAGTGCCTGTGTTTGAGTGTGTGGCCCAGTTACCGATACCTGGCATCCAATCCGAGCGTTGTGGTGAGGGCTGGTACCGCTGTGCTAGTGTTTTGACAGCCGACTGTGAAGGACCTGCAGGCCGCCAGGCTGATGTGCAGCTCTTGTGGCCTGCCACAATACCGGTCGACGGTCCAGACGGACCCACTGCGCAGTGGTGTAGTGTGACAATATGCTTTCTCGGTTGTGGGTTTCAGATCCTACAACCAGGCAGTTGTTGTCTGTGTTCACACGGCTTTTGTCTGGTTCTGTCAAACGTGTAACGAATGCCTCGTTAACGTTTCAGTAATTCCTTACTTCATCGAAAAAAGGTAAGGTGATGAATGTCAGTCAAATGTTTGCGGTCCGATGATTAGTTTGACGCCGATTCTAGATATGAAGGTGCACGATTAATACCACAATCGTTTTGTTTGTTCGTTTGCTTTCCGTGTTTCCATGCACAGCGCAGATCTGTATGTTTGGAAGTCCCATGTGAAAAAATCTCCTGTGTCACCACAGAACGCCTTCCTGCTTTGAACCATCTGGCTCAAAGACCTGGCTGTTTCACATAGGATTCCTGAAGTATGGTTTCCACTGCTGTCATTCATAATCAGGGCCTCGAAAAATTCTGCCTTTAAACTAGTACCTAGTTGCATGTGGACTACAGAGCGAACAGAATCAAAATCGGGTTTAGATGATGGGATTTTTTTCACCGACAGCGCCAACTCCAGTCGTTATGTTGACGAAACCAACGCTTGCCTACACTTTCTATCTGTACATGTCTATCTTGTGTGATGTGCGTGTTAGAAAAAACTTCTTGTGGAACTTACGCTCACTAAAACGCTTAGGCAGTATCAGCCCATACAGGTTCTTTTTTTTTTTTCGCTTTTTTTTTTTTTTTCCTCTCTTCCTGAAATTCCCCACGGCATTGATGGAGGGCAGATACGTTCCGCAGTCTCCAAATCCACAGCACACCAGTCTGACAATTCCCTCACCGCCATCACCATGCTCACAGTCCTGTAGCGCCAGCGCTCAACACATACTTCTGACAGACCCCAGGTGACCTGGTCTGGTCATGTGTCCTGCTGGATTAGTAAGCTGAGCGTCGATTTCCCCCTCCACTTCCATGCCGATAATGGGACGGTGCCGATATTTTCATGGTGAGCAGACAACAGAGGAAAGATTGAGTGTATATGAGGTGTCGGCGGGGGAAGAGGCCACCGAGGGTTGTTACTGGGAGTCAAAGTGACAGTCTCTATTCAGATAGGAGGCTCCTGCCGCTTAGCTCAACGATTATGTCGTTTGCGTTGTTAATGGAGCTGTTAGTAGGCGAGGTGTCCGTGCACTGAATCAGAATAGGCTTTGCTGACCACAACCTAAGTAATCAGCAACTATGAGTTCACCATGGGAGAGTGATCTTAGGGCGGTCTGTCATGAATCGTTCTCTGCCGGTTGCTGGCCCTTTGCTGTATCAACACGAACCCGGATGCGATAGAGAATTTTTTTTTTTTTTAAATGCTGATTGGAGGGAAGAACCCGGGCAAGGAAAATGTTCCAGCAGAAAATATCCCGACGTATCCATGCATGGCTAAAACCGTAGCAGGCGAAATTCGTCCACATAACCCCTTCAACAGATAGCGGGTCACGTTTTGTCCCAAGTACACGCTGAAAAAGGAAGTTACACATGAATAAGAGTAACAGCTGCCACATATACACAATGAAAAAGGCGGAGTGTCATGTATAGCGAAGTAATGACATGGGGGGGGGGGGGTGACAGCCAGACATAGATGGTGAAAAGAGCTGTTACATAAAAAAGGGCGATGAGTGCTAGAGCGTTAGGCGCCCCTAGGTAATGAAAAAAAGAAGACGCACGTAATGGAAAAAAGAGTCACATGAATAAGGCTTATGTGGCTAAATAATACTTGGACCAGCCTAATGAAAAAAGGTAGTCACATAAATAACGGTAACAGCTTCTGCACAGCCATGATCTTGATATAAGCAGTCACATCTCCTAAATATGGTAATAAATACTACATGTAGTAAAAAAAGGTTTTCCACGTAAGTAATGGTAATGGCTGTTACACGTATATAATATGGAACAGGCAGTCACATAAATAACGGTAACAGTTGCTACACATGCATAATTTTATAAAAGTCACTTAAGTAACGGTAACGGTTGCTACAAGTAACGGTAACGAGTCTGCTCTACAAGTAACGCAACGGCTGCTGCACATACATTAGCAAACGTAGTTACACAAAGGACGGTGCATATACAAAAAAGCAGTTCACAACTAACAACAATGACGACTGCCACACACACACTTGATATTTAAAAAAAAAAACTGATGTAAACAACGCTGGCTGCTGCTAGAGGTATATAATGGAAAACGCAGTCATAGAAATAAACCGTAATGGCTGCAACACGTAGGCCTACATGGTGAAAAAAAAGTCTATTAAATAAATGACGGTAAGTGGCTGCTACACATAGGCGTGCATATTGAACAGCAGTCATGTAAATAACGATAAGTTTGTGGGCTGTACCCATGCAGAAGGGAAAAAGCAGTCACATGAATACCATAACGCCCTGCTACACGTACCTAATAAAAAAAAAAACTTCAAGAGGCAGTCACACGCATAATAATGGTTACAACATTCACACATAGACAAGAAAAGAGCAAGTTTTCAAAATTTTTTGTCCCCAAAGATCAACAACAATGCCAAAAAGTTTTTTGTTCCAGTTTTAGAGGAACAGAACAGACAAACATGAGAGAGATTGAGACGCTTCGAGAAAATTGAGGTTATAAGAGACTGCTCTGAGCGCGAGAGTAGATAATTGTTTATTTTACCATAAACTTTGAATGTTTGACCAGTTCTCACAGGGGTTCTGAGAAATTGCGTCCTCCAAATTTACATTCATCACCATGATAATCATTGAAATCTTAACCTGCACAGCACACGTGATGTCTGCTTACCTTAAACGACAAACAACTCTCTCTCTCTCTCTCTTCTCTCTCTCTCTCTCTCTCCTCTCTCCTCTCTCTCTCTCTCTCTCTCTCTCTCTCCTGGGAATGTTTTTGACACATTCAATCTCCCACACTCGGTTCCATAGTTTATGTACAAAGGCAACCAAATTGCAAAGCAAGGTTATATGGACAAACGTAATTTTCTGTCTTGAGTAAGTAACAGTACATGTTACCATGCGAGTAGTCTGAATTATGGCGGTCATTGACCCCTAACAACTAACCCCGTTTACCCCCCTTTGCGGCAGTTGTATACATCAGAGCTGACACGGATGGCACAGCGGTAGTTTTGCAACCATGAAGCCCTCAGACAGCTCTCTGTCATCACGCTTTCCCACGCCCTCCACCACGTCCTCCCTCCTCAAACATCATAAATCGGTTTCCACAGCCACAGAGCAAATCACACAAATATACTTGGCTGAGACCGCCAAACTCCTCTGCATGTCAGACACCAAACAAGCCACATCCTACTTTAGCGTCCAAGGGTATACAAACTGGACAGTCGGCCCAGGTTATACAAACTGGTCGGGATCTATCGATCGTCTCTTGCGTGTAGCTGCCCCCCAGAACCCTCTCAGAACATTGACTTTGCTCTTTTAGCACGGTATAGTCTATCAATATATCCTTAAGGTCGCACAGGTCGCACCCACCACACACACACAACACACACCACACACACACACACACACACACCCACACACACACACACACACACACACGAGCCGCGCGCGCGCGCGCGCGCGCTCATATGATCAACTCATTCAACACGACCTTGTTTTTTCTGTCCTCACCTCATCTTTACAGTACATGTCTTTTTTCACTTCAAACCCACACACTGATGGACTACAGGCCCTCACCTTGTGTCTCAATAAGCCGCCACCACCAACAACATCCACGCCACAGTCACAACTGGCACGACTGACGGCAGTAGTCCTTACCGCTAGCAGTTTGAAATATACCTGCAACACTTTTCTCCACAAACCAGGGTGACACGATTGTAGCCAAACAGGGGACCCCTTCCCTACGCATGCCTGTCCATGAACACATCGGAGGGCCATAATCTGCGGCCATTCAGTGTCACACCCAAGACCTAGACATGAGGCACATTTGACGATGGGTGCATTGAATCACAGCCATGATAAGGTATACTCTAGTTCGTCAGCTTGAGCATAAACGTCAGAAACCCGTCCATCATTAAATTCACCATCAAAACTCCCAGACGATCAGTTTATTCAGCCTCTTATTCCATCACCTCACCACATCTCACACAATCGGTACCGTAATTCAGGACTTTTTCTGTTAAAAAATATGCTAAAATAAAGCATGAAATAAAAGATAAAATATGCTATGGAGTTTCAGAGACTACATGCTTGGCTTGTACTCTATGCAACCTAATTCGTATCCGTAATTTGGGTGAGCTAAGCGTGTAAAATATAGCCATTGCACTTTCAATTAGGAAACGTGAACAATACTCCCTCAGATGCATCCATTCAGTTCGACGAAAAACACGTTTGCATGCTGTTCTCAAATTACCCACCATTTTTTCAGTCCATACCGCACTCAGCTCTGCGCTCACAGGCCGGTCAGTGTCCACAAATTCCTCAAATAAATAATTCTAGTGGGACTGAAACCTACAACTTGCCGCTCGAAGCGAGCGATGTTATCCCCGAACTACCGTCTATGTGTCCATATACTTAGAATAGAACACCGATTGAATCTCCCATACTGAATTTCTTTTCTCCATGCCTCTTTTTTTTTCTGAGTACCAGCGCTTTACCTGGCTACATCAGTGCAAGGCAAAACATGAAAGGCAATTAGTATTCCTAAAAAAATCAGGAAAACAAAACTCAACTGTAAGTCCAAGTTGAATTTCATGCCCCGTATGTCTTGCCTTGAACTTTCAGTCCTCAAGCGTAAATTAACTTCGGATGAAACACTGATACGCCCCCTACGTCCTTGCAATGAAAGAAACCCTATTGCTACAATGTAGCAAACAGAAAAGTTACAATAACTTCGGATTGAAACACTGTACGCCCCTACGTCCTTGCTAAATGAAAGGAACCCTATTGCTACAATGTAGAAAACAGAAAAGTACAAACGTCAGAAGTGATCAGACGTCAGAGGGAAACACATATATAATTGTAAGTGATACAAAAGTTTGCTGACAATTATTTTTCCTCAGAGAGTCAATATTTTACACCGTGTGTTTTCGACCAAATCGACCTAAAAGCAAATTTTGAAGTAAGGGTTCATTCTCTCCTAGCAGCAGCGCTTTCCTTTGAGCGGTTGAACTCTTCATGTCCACAGCTGTGTAGTCTGACGCCTGGGGCATGTTTGCTTACCCCAGCTCCCGCAAAACAGAGAACTCAATGAAACTGTCTCCGTTGATCTTTCGTTCTGTCTTTTTTTTAATTTCTAGATGGGTTAGACAACATTGGTTGAAGGATTGTCTTCACTCGCTATTGACATCCTTCCTGAAATGTTCACACTCCTAATTAGGTTGAAATGAACCCTCTTTAAAACTGTCTTTCACCAGTTCTAACTGAAGGGACAGACCAACAGGATCAGCTCATTCATCACATGCTCTGTTTTCCAAACCCAGCCTCCTTTTCAGACTACTTTTCTGGATTTTACTCTTCTGTCCCCACCCGCTGAAGGACTGGAGGCCTTGGCCTTCTTTCCCTACCAACCAGCACTTAGCCAGCAGCATGCAGTTAAGGACTGGAGGTCTTGGCCTTTTTCCCTACCAGCTAGCACTTAGCCAGCAGCACCCAGTTAAGGACTGGAGGTCTTGGCCTTCTTTTCCCTACCAGCTAGCACTTAGCCAGCAGCACCCAGTTAAGGACTGGAGTCTTGGCCTTCTTTCCCTACCAACCAGCACTTAGCCAGCAGCATCCAGTTAGGACTGGAGGTCTTGGCCTTCTTTTCTTTCCCTACCAGCTAGCACTTAGCCAGCAGCACCCAGTTAAGGACTGGAGGCCTTGGCCTTCTTTCCTACCAGCTAGCACTTAGCCAGCAGCACCCAGTTAAGGACTGGAGGTCTTGGCCTTCTTTCCCTACCAGCCAGCACTTAGCCAGCAGCACCCAGTTAAGGACTGGAGGCCTTGGCCTCTTTCCCTACCAGCTAGCACTTAGCCAGCAGCACCCAGTTAAGGACTGGAGGCCTTGGCCTTCTTTCCCTACCAGCTAGCACTTAGCCAGCAGCAGCCAGTTAAGGACTGGAGGCCTTGGCCTTCTTTCCCTACCAGCTAGCACTTAGCCAGCAGCATCCAGTGTGTAAAACTGACAGAATTAGTCTGTCCTTTACCACTGTAGAATGGAACAGAGCTGCTCTTTCTCAAACCCAGTGGTGTCGCCATGGCATCCAAAATGAGACACTGATATGCTTGTTTGATCACCTGACTGTCAAACACTACATCTGCCGTGACTATGTAAGCCCCATTCTAGAGGTATGTAAGAGTTACATTGACGATGGACGGAGCGCCACACCCCTAATTGAAGAAGATATACTCCAAATCATCACAATTGTGCACAATTATAACTCTTCCCTCTAATTCATCGACGACTAAATCTCACAGACGGTCATTTTCAGAGCATTTCTATTTCCCTCACTCACGAAACATTGCCCACTTCAGCCTTCTAAAAAACCTGCCGACTCAAACTCTTAACTAAACTGCACCCTTCCATTCCCTCCCCCATACACACACACGCACCACGCATCCACAAAACATCATACTCCATCCATTTGCCTATGCAGAGTCTGTTCAATGGAGGAAGAGTTTGAACCATAAGCAGCCAAAGCGTCAGATTTCTTTACCAACCGTGGTTGCCTCAGTAATGTCATTAATGAAACTCTTACCCATAAAACAACTCTGTCCAGGATCTCCACTCCAGAATCGCTACTGCCCAAAGAAACAGGCAGGCCCACTGCAGGCCTCATATTGCATTCCCACTCATTCTCTGTTACCATTGAAGACTTTTTCCTGTTATAAATGAAGATGAGTCTGATGAAGACAGTGCTATGGAGTTTGATTGTGTTTGTAGAGCACATAATAGGCCAGGTTTTTACTCTGCGCTCCCTTGTTCTATCCGCATTTTGGCGTCAACTACCCCTGAAAGACATGCAGTTTTGGTCAGGAAAAATTGAGCAACACTCCCTGAGATGAATCCATTCAGTGGACAAAACTCTTTTTCACGATTTTTAGATTTATCAATTTTAGCCTATACCACACTCAACTCTGCGTTAACAACTAGTCAGTGTCCACAAATTCCACAGATAAATGCTTCTGATGGGACTGAAACCTGTGACCTCCTATTTTGAAGAGTGCAATGTAAAGCATCCACACCAAGACAGCTGGTCCTGTGAAGAATTAAAAACCTTTAGTCTCTGTGTCATATAGTTAGAACAGCGACTTAACTCCTACCTTCAACCAGGTTTTATATGGTGCTACAGCAGTGATAATGCAAAAAATGAAACGCGATTATTATCACAACGGAATCGAAGAAATACAGAGCCCAGCAGTAGCTTTAAGTGGAATCATAACCTTACGCCTCAACTAGAAATATCATCCAATCTTCAAATCATACACATTAACTATGTTGAAACGAATACTTCCTTGCAACGATGGAAATCAGAAAAGTACAAAACTTAAGAATTTGTTTTGGCCTCAGAGCGATCATGCAAAGAACCCGGATTGTGTCATTACCTACTTAGTGTAAATGATACAAAAGCTTGTTGATAATTAATCTTCTAAAACACCCCCGGAGAGCAGCACCAGTCAATGTTTACCATCGTGTGGTCGGAACCAAATCGATCTCAAAGCAGACTCTGAGGTAAACGTTCAGTTGTCTCCTGGCAATGGCGTCTTACTTTTCGACGGTTGGAATGATGACCACAGATTTGTCGTCTGATGCCCGGGGCGTATTTGCTCGCCCCAGTTTCGGCAAAACAAAGGATTAAACGAAACTGTCTCCATCGATTTCTTCTTTATCTCCAGACGTATAAAACTACTTTGGCCGATGGATTGTCTCCACTCAAATGGCTGCCGGCATCGTTTCTGAAATGTCTGTATTCCTTCCGTTTGGTTGGAGATGAACTCTCCTAGAGATTCTCTTTAAGCAGTCTTGATTTAAGGAGTGCGAATAGGGATCTTTTATGGAGAGAGCTATAAATCAATATCTGCATCTCTGCCACACTATACAAATACCTCATGTAATCACTGTTTTGGATGTGGGCGTTTTTCCAACATAACTGTTTCTCTCTCTCTCTCTCTCTCTCTCTCTCTCTCTCTCTCTCTCTCTCTCTCTCTCTCTCTCTCACACACACACACACACACACACACACACACACACACACACACACACACACACACACACACACACACACACACACATACACACACATCTTTATCTTCCATTTTCTCTCCTTTTTTTCTTTTCAAAGAAATCCATCAACATGGATTGATCAGCTGAATTCTTTTTGCACTTATCCTCCCCTATATCAATCAATCAAAAATAAAGCAGCAGTTGATACAGTTTGCTCTCTAGGGAACAGAACACATGCTTCTGATCAACACCTTATACATGCTTCTTTTGACCATTTTTTATATTTAAACCGTACGAGGAGGGGATATGTGTGTGTGTGTGTGTGTGTGTGTGTGTGTGTGTGTGTGTGTGTGTGTGTGTGTGTGTGTGTGTGTGTGTGTGTGTGTGTGTGTCCATTCTGCTGTTTGATTGATTCACTTGTCTAAACAAATGAATGTATGTGATTCCACAGTTTGGGTTAACAATATTTTGTGTGCGTTTGTGCGTGGGTGCATGTGCATGGTAAATGGTAACGTTAACATTTTCGATGCAAGTATAAGCGTCAGCGTTATCCAACCTGGCAGAACGATGAATCTTTCCGGCCATTCCATATGTGAAGATGTCACCTAATCTTAACAGACGTAAATATGGCGTAGACAGTTTCTGCATTAGTTTCAATGTAACAGTTGTAGTTTTCTTTCAAATTTTGATCGTTTTTAATTTTTTCTTTGCAAAAGAGAAGACATATTAAATGATAAGACATCGCATACTGCAATAAAACTTGCTAAGTCATATTTTTTGAAGACTGGATCCTTTTACATGATTTGCACGAGGCAGGGCGGATGATTACAAATAAAGATATTATGACTATAGGAACAACATAGGCCACGTAGAAATATATCTTGCCAAATATTGCTAGGTAAGACAAGATGGGGTTTATGATTTATAATGACTACAGCAACTGAGACTGCATCAAACTGACCAACAATATATCAACAATCACATATCCCTCAGAAAACGATTTGAACTCAAAACGGCAGACTGCTGTTTCTATTCTCGTGAAAATTCTAATTTAATATATCAACGTAGCAGATATCACATCATCGACACTGCGTCAACAAAATGCCATTGTCTTCAACACTCTTGGTGACCCATATTTAGGAAAAAGGTGATTTTTCAAGGATACTAAAGCGGTAGAGGAGTGCAGGCGGCCAAAAGAGTGGACGGGTAAGGGAGAGAGGAAGAAAAGAGGAAGGGAGGAGAATGTGAGTGAGAGGTGAGTGCGTGTGGGGAGGGAAATGGGAGTAGAGCAGGAGGCGCTGGATGTGGCAGGTTAATACGTTTACCGGTGCTTAGCCCAGGGCACTGTGGCTCTCATGGCCAGTGGGAGGTGGAAAACAGAAGGCGTGGCCAAGATAGAAACAGCAGTGGAAGGGAGGGGGGGGGATAAGGCAGGGGGGGGAGGCGGGGGGGAGACGTAACTGAGGTATTGCTTAATTGGAAACATAGAAAAAGCAACCCATCAAAATGAGCCTGCTGTTTCCACACTATCCTGGCAGCTGTACATGCCTTGCTAGTGGAATGTCTTTGTTCGTAAGCTGTATAGTGCTACCGTTACCATATATGCCTAACCTTAGATATAACAATATTTTGAAGAAAAAAAAGGTCTTCTTCAGGTAAAACAAGCAACATTCAGGACAATGAAGACGAAGAATGAGCAATCAGTTATCTTCTTATATTCGGTGCAGGATGGGCCATGGAATTTATTTAAAGACGCGTAAGTATATAGAGCTGCAGATTTCAAATTAATAAATCGGTCGAATGAATAGCAGCAGATTGATCAATGGCACCAGATCAACTGATTATGCCACATCAAATACATTAATGACAGCAGATTAAATCAATGGTGAGAGATGAATCAATGTTGTCGGATCATTCAGTGCGATCCGATCTTTTAATCAATGAGGTCAAATCAGTGAATGACGACAGATCAAAGGCGGAACAATTCTTGATGTCAGATCAATAAAACTGGCAGATCAACCAAACCAACTGATCAGTTAAACAGTAACAAGTGGGGCAGTCTCCGCTCCCACAAGAAAACCCAACACAGAGCAACCTTCATTCAAGACTGGCACAGCCCTTTAAACTTGAATGAAGTCAGACAAATACAAAGACAAACAATCTAATGGGGAAAACAAGCGCAGGCCCACAACTAAATTGTCTTCATACAAATATATCTGCCTTTAAAAGGGATTGCGATGGTTCCCTTATGCAGCCAGTGAAGAGTTTTCATATTTTCTTAATTTCATGTTCCCAGTTTTTACATCTTCAACCTCCTGCCCCCCCCCCCCCCCCCCCCCCTCCTTAAGTTCAAAGTTTTGCCAAGTCATTACTATGAAGACAATTTAGTTGTTGGCCTGCGCTTGTTTTCCCCACTACTAGATTGTTTGTCTTTGTATTTGTCTGACTTCATTCAAGTTTAAAGGGCTGTGCCAGTCTTGAATGAAGGTTGCTCTGTGTTGGGTTTCCTTGTGGGAGCGGAGACTGCCCCACTTGTTTACTGTTTGTTGTTTACTGTTCCCTGCCTCATTTCATTTCCAATTCCAACTGATCAGTTGCTCCCTCTGTCTTTGTATCTGTCTCTGTGTCTGTCTCTCTGTCTCTATCTGTCTGTCTGTCTGTCTGTCTGTCTCTCTCTCTCTCTCTCTCTCTCTCTCTCTCCTCTCTCTCTCGCTCGCTCTCTCTCGCTCGTTCTCTCTCTCTCTCTCTCTCTCTCTCTCTCTCTCTCTCTCTCTCTCTCTCTCTCTCTCGTTCTCTCTCTCTCTCTCTCTCTCTCTCTCTCTCTCTCTCCTCTCTCTCTGTGTGTGTCTGTGTGTGTACTGAACCCTGTGAAGAAACACTGAAGTTTCACACTGTCCACAAGACTTTTGCAGTTCTGTCCGGGGTGTGTGCCAGTGCTTTTACTCTGCGGATGGTCTTCACAAAGTGCTTTGGGCACTGTTGTCAGTCCCCTTTTTTTTTTACTTCTGTCTTCTCCTCCGTCTCCCTCCCTCAACAGTTCCCCGGAGGATTAGTTCAGCGAGACCGTTGGCTGTTGCTGCTGTTGTTCAAAAGGCCTTCACTTCTTTCCCACAGCGTTGTTGCTGGGTCAAACTGTCTGAGGTCCAATGGTTTTGTTCACGGTGTGGAAGCGGCGGGACAGGGGCAGAAAGGCTTTTCCCCCCTTGTCTTTGTCATTTTTTTTATATTATTTTGGGCAGTATCACTGCTTTCTTAGGTGAAGGTGTGTGTGTGTGTGTGTGTGTGTGTGTGTGTGTGTGTGTGTGTGTGTGTGTGCGTGCGTGCGTGCGTGCTATAATCCTGTCTGTCTCTTGGATACTTCAGCGAGAGTAAGAATAGCTGTCTTTCACTCCTAATCTATGCACTTTAACTTTGTCTCCAATATACGACTCTGTTTGTCCACTAGGTACTAACAACAACAATGCATGGACTGCTTTTGTCATCCCTCTTCTATACACTAGGACTATGGTTTTGTGTCCAGTTTTAGCGTTCTGATACTTGTGGGCTGACGTCAACGCAGTGACATTCCCGATATGGCCCTTTGCGGTCGGCTGGGCTGTACGCAACATTACCTTACCTTACTAGTGCTTTGATTGCTGTCTTTCGTTCTTCTTCGTACACACTCTGACCCTTCCTGTCTTTCAAACACTAAAACCAGAGTATTGACTGCTATATTCCACCCCTCTTCTACACACTGTAACTCTGTCTCTCAGTCTCTCTATGTCTGTCTGTCTGTCGGTCTGTCTGTCTGTGTCTGTCTGTCTGTCTGTCTCTCTCTCTCTCTCTCTCTCTCTCTCTCTCTCTCTCTCTCTCTGTCTCTCTCTCTCTCTCTCTCTCTCTCAGGTCAGCAAGTCAGAAGCCTGAGGGAACGTATTTTCACCCTCACATATTCACGTATTGGCATCCTCAGTGCCAATGTTTTTCTAGTAGAACAAGCTGTCGTAGAAGTCACTTACACGTTCACAGATTTTTGGGGTATAAAAGTCACACAGAGTCCTGGTGCTTTCGCGCTCGCGCGCGCGCGCGCGCGCGCGCGCGCGTGTGTGTGTGTGTGTGTGTGTGTGTGTGTGTGTGTGTGTGTGTGTGTGTGTGTGTGTGTGTGTGTGTGTACGTGTGTGTACGTATGTGCGTGCGTGTGTGTGTGTGTGTGCGCGCGCGCGCGAGCATGTATGTGTGTGTCAAGTATAAGAGCGCGGGATGCATTTGTGTGAGAGTATGCAACCGTGAACCGTGTGTTGTGTGTGTGTGTGTGTGTGTGTGTGTGTGTGTGTGTGTGTGTGTGTGTGTGTGTGTGTGTGTGTGTACCATTCCAGACTTAACATTATGTCTCTTGTAACTCATTCAAAATTGAAAACTCACGTCATTTAATGGTACGAGAACTCTCATTTTTGTCATACTTACCAGAAACCTAAACTAGCAAATGTTCAGCAAGACTGTCCTCAGAGCTTCGTTTCGTCTTTCTAGAAAGAACACATGGTTATCTGCTTGTGTGCGTGCGTGTGTGTGTGTGTGTGTGTGTGGTGTGTGTGTGTGTGTGTGTGTGTGTGTGTGTGTGTGTGTGTGTGTGTGTGTGTGTGTGTGTGTGTGTGAGTGTGTGCGTGCGTGCGTGCGTGCGTGCGTGTGTGTGTGTGTGTGTGAGAGAGAGAGAGAGAGAGAGAGAGAGAGAGGACTATCCGTCCTGAGGTCTTTCCAGCTGATGAATACATTGACCTAAGGGAGATAACCATGCAGTGTCTAGACAGGTCTTTTGGCTGGTCGGCCAAAGGATTTAGCTCCTGTTTTCGCCGGTTCTGTCGGCATCTGGCTCGGCAGTAGAGAGGGTCTCTTTGATAATGGGCTCTGTGGGAGTCAGCGGCCACATGGAGAGTTGGACTGTCTGTGAATTGGTTCGCTCTGCTACGTTCCCGACCTCTTCGACAGATTGCATACATCAGTTCATTATCTATATATATCTTCACCTCTCTCTCTCTCTCTCTCTCTCTCTCTCTCTCTCACACACACACACACACACACACACACACACACACACACACACACACACACACACACACACATGACGCACGCACGCATGCCATCCTGTGCGCGCACGCACGCGCGCGCGCACACACACACACACACACACACACACACACACACACACACACACACACACACACACACACACACACACACACACAAGTCACACACACACACACACACACACACACACACACACACACACACACACACACACACACACACACACACACATTCACGATTGCATACTCTCACACAAATGCATCTCCCGCTCTCAACTCTGTTAAGTGAAAGGAAAGATGCCAACAGTTGCGTTGGCAGATCCACGATCAACGCCGCATTTACCTCCCTTAGGTTAGTCAAGAAATGACCAAAGTTAGGCGGGCAAAGTTTTGGGCGATGACACCCTCTAGCGAATGAAGCAATACTCAATGTCAGACTGACTTGTTCATACATGGAGAACAAACGTCATTTTTTTTTTCTGTTCCATTTTTTTTCCTTTTTTTTTTTCCCCTATCGGTAATAACTGTTTATTTTACGAGTTCATTGTATGTCCTTTTCCAACAAGAAAGACATTGAGACACTTGTTTACACCTTTAATTAAGACACTTGTTCTGCACTCTTAATTAAGGCATAGTAATATAGGAGACTCTGTCCATTTACCATCTGCATGACGTAAGCCCCACTATTTATTCATGTATCATCCTCGGGACCTACAGGGAATCGAGGTACAGGGTAAAAGCGAGGGACTTGCATGTGGTTTAAAATGGTGAGCTAGTGGACTGGTGAATTTGAGCGCCATCAGAGGCGCATCTTTGCGATGTTTTTGGGACCCGGTTGACCCCCGCTCTTGATTACTGAGTCTGTTATACAGGCTTATATGGGAAGGTTGAAAATTGCAGACGAGTTTTGGTATACAATGAAGGAATCTCAGAAAGCACTGCTGTACCTTCCCGATCGACACTGCAGGTGTTCATCTCTCAAGCCTGGTTGGCGCCAGAATACAGGATGAGAAAGCATAGAGTGCATCCAGCATGGAACCTCAAGTTGGCTGCCATTAGACGGATAGGGTGGCACATTAATGCTGGCTTCGCTTCAAAGATGACACCGTGCGTACACTAGGTAACTCCAGCACTGCAGAGTATCCTCTTTTGAGGTTCCTCAAGATGGTGTAGTACTAATGTTTGCTGTGGACTGCTGGTGATGAAGCTGTGACACAGCAGCCTGCGTCTGTTTGTGTAGAGGAAAGTTGTAATCGGTGGCACAGGAGTGGTGTCTCTAAGACAGCACGCGAGATAAAACAGCAATATGAGACAGGGAGGTATACAGACAGACAGACAGAGAGACAGAAAAAAAGAGAGACAGATAGACAGGCAGATAGACTGACAGACAGGCAGACAGACAAGCAGACAGATGGGGGGAGAGAGAGAGAGAGAGAGAGAGAGAGAGAGAGACAGAGACAGACAGACAGACAGACACAGACAGACAGACAGCAGGCAGGCAGGCAGACAGACAGAGAGAGATGTTCAGCTGAACATTTTAGAAACCAAATAAACGAATTCTGTAACATACTATTATGGAGGACGAGAGACTGACCTTGTTCAGCGAACATTTTCTGCCCGTTTGCCAGGAAATGTCGATTGTCCTGAGATGGTACTGTGCCTGAAATTTGTGAACACTGACCTCCTAGAAACACACCGGAAGTGTGCTTCAGTTATGTCCCTTTCGTTACTTCATTTGTCGTTATCCTGTCTTTTGCTTTCTCTCAAAAGTAACCGATAAGTGTTCACACACACACACACACACACACACACACACACACACACACACACACACACACACACACACACACATATGTATGCAGAAGGACATTCATGCACGCGCACGCGCTTTGAAATGTCTGTCATGTGCTTGAAGCTGCTTGTCTTACACCGGGAGAGACACTGGCGCTGGGGATGTTCATGGCTAGCCGTTGGATGAGCATCAATGGAGACGTCTTCATCATCGCTCTTACAACGGTGTCAAGGGGAGAGATCCTCTGAAGCCTTGCCAGTCAGGAAGGATTTCAACAGGAAGAGAGAGGAGGAAGGAAGAAAGGCAGAGAGAGAGGGAGAGAGAGAGAGAGAGAGAGAGAGAGAGAGAGAGAGAGAGAGAGAGAGAGAGAACGATGTTTTTGATGAAAGAAATGGATAAAGACAAGAGAAAAGAGAGAGAGAGAGAGAGAGGGGGGGGGAGTCAGAGAGAGAGAGAGGGAGTGTAGGGTAGGGATGGAGGAGAAGAGACAGAGAGGTAGGGAGAGACAAAGACAAAGGAGAGAGAGAGGGAGAGAGAGAGAAAACGATTTTTCTAATGTAGGAAATGAAAAAAAAAACATTTGAAGAGAGAGATAGAGAGAGGGGAGAGAGAGAGAGAGAACGATTTTTCTAATGAAAGAAACGAATAAATATTGAGAAAGAAGAGAGAGAGAGAGAGAGAGAGAGAGAGAGAGAGAGAAAGGAAGGGAGAGACAGAGACAAGGGAAGAGAGAGAGAAAGTAATTTAGAGAGGGGGGGGAACGAGAGGAAGATTTCATTCCATTCCATTTCACGCAGCATAAACAGGAAGCGGATCACGAAGGATTAAGGTTTATGGAAGGCGGACGGTTAAACCTGATGAAGATTAGTTTTAAAACTCTGGGAATAATGACCATAATAATGATATTAATATCTCAAATCTGTCAAAAGCTTTAGCAAGGTATCCAACCCGAAAATAAGCCCAGGAACAAAAAAAAACAACAACAAAAACGACTCCACAGAAAAAGAGGGCGGCCCTATGAAAGCCTTGAGTCTGGTCTGAAGTGTGGACATCGATCATATCAGCATGGAAATCACATGGCAGCAGGTGGGGGGGGGGGGGGGGGGGGAACCTGACGTCAACGTGGCTATAAGAATAAGCCACATGCTACAGAAGTTCGTCGACTTGTCTTTTCGTTGACGTTCCTTTTCGTTTTCTTTGTTTTGTTATCTTTGATTTTCGATATGTCATTGTTAATGTGTCATTTCATTTCATTCATTTTTATTTTGTATAGACATTTGCTTAGATGGCTATTATTACCGATTCACAACCATTGATGCCGCTTTATTAACCACACTGCATCCCTGCCCTTTTTTAGTTTTAGGCGTAGATTATATCTACACATTGTGAAAACGCTGTGCTAGTGATTTTCTCTTTGTCGTTGCCCATTTTAGTTCTATCTCCCTTTACTGTTGCCACTTCCACCACCACCCCTCCCCGTACCATCCACCCCCTTTTTCCCCCCTTTGTGGCCCATTTAGTTGTCTGTTGGTGAAAGTCTTTGCATATCTTTTTCTTCTCGTTCAATGGCCCCTTGCTGTGGTCTGGGTCATAATCATCATTTCCAATTTGAATTCGAACTCAGCGTACACTTTTTTGGCCCCTTGCTGTGGTCTGGGTCATAATCATCATGAATTCCAATTTGAATTCGAACTCAGCGTACACTTTTTGCCAGTCTTTTTGTTGTAATACGTTGGCGAGGTAGACAAACTTCAAAGACTTCAGGTGGAACACTGCCTGCCGCTTTTGTAGGTCTGTGTGCCAACATGGCGTCTGCGTGTTCACGTGGTGTGTATTTTCCCACTTGGCGTCTGTGTGCCCACATGGTATGTGTTTCCCCCACTTGGCGTCTGTGTGTTCACATGCTGTGTGTTTTTTCCCACATGGTATGTGTTTTCCCACATGGCGTCTGTGGGCCCACATGCGCGTGTGTACCCACATGGCGTGTGTTTTTTCCCACATGGCGTCTGTGGGCCCACATGGCGTGTGTACCCACATGGCGTGTGTTTTCCCACATGGCG
>JADBJO010000017.1:422500-425000 GCA_016801955.1 Conus betulinus
AACAACTCAGTTGACAAATCCACAGACTTGCAGTCTTTTACAGGGGACTATGCAATCAGCTGAACGATGGCTTCTCCGTGCGTATTACCATGCTGATTGCAAACCGTGTAGATACGGGGCCAAGCCAGCTGATGCTTGTTTTCCGTCTGTGATTGCCAGGAAATATTTGGAGAAAAAGCAGGCGCACGCCCAACTTTTCCCCCACTGGTCTCCATGATTTGGGAAAAAGCGAACAAAAAAACATAATCAGGAGAGGAATGTTACTGCCTTTTGATACGTGCTATCTCCTCTTCAGTTATCCTCCCCGGAGATCTTTCCCACAGTCTGTTTTCAGACCCTGCCTTTGAATTCTGGGAAATGTTTTTTGACAGTATGCATGTGTGCATGTACTGTGACCGTGTTGAGTGCCAGATAAAGGCCAGAAGCCGTTAGAAACGGCGATAACGGGGGTAAACTAAAACATCGGGCATCATCCGAGACCTATAATGAACATATCTGCTAATTTTCTCAAAGATCGGCCAAGTACTTTCTGAGATATTCTATCAAGAAGAAAAAACGTTACAGGCCGTTACAGCCGTTAGTAACGGAATAATGGTAAACTAAAACATCGGGCATTATTCGTGACCCACAATGAATATACCTACACATTTTCAGAAAGATCGTCAAAGTGCTTTCTAAGATAGTCTATAAAAGAAGAGAAACCGTTACAGGCCGTCACAGCCATTAGTAACGGATATAACAGGGGGTAAACAAAACATCGGGCATCATCCGTGACCCATAATGTACATACCTGCTAATTTTCAAAAAGATCGGCCAAGCACTTTCTGAGATATTCCATAACGAAGAAAGAGCGTTACAGGCTGTTGCAGCCGTTAGTAACGGCTATAACGGTAAACTAAAATATCAGGCATTATTCGTGACCCATAATGAATATACCATACCAACAAATTTTCAGAAAGATCGACCAAATACTTTTGAGATATTCCCAAAAGAAGAAGAAAAAACCATTATAGACTGTTACAGACGTTAGTAACGACTATAACGGGGTAAACTAAAACATCAGGCATCATCCGAGAGACACATAATGAGCACACCTGCTAATTTTCACAAAGATCGGCCAAGCACTTTCTGAGATATTCCATAAGGAAGAAAAAAGCGTTACAGGCCGTTAGACCCTTTAGTAACGGCTATAACGGTAAACTAAAACATCAAGCATTATTCGTGACCCATAATGAACATACCTACACATTTTCAGAAAGATCGGCCAAGTACTTTTTGAGATATTCTATGAAAAAGAAAAACCGTTACAGGCTGTTACAGCCGTTTAGAAACGGCGATAACGGGGGGGTAAACTAAAACATCGGGCATCATCCGAGACCTATAATGAACATATCTGCTAATTTTCACAAAGATCGGCCAAGTACTTTCTGAGATATTCTATCAAGAAGAAAAAAGCGTTACAGGCCGTTACAGCCGTTAGTAACGGAATAATGGTAAACTAAAACATCGGGCATTATTCGTGACCCACAATGAACATACCTACACATTTTCAGAAAGATCGTCAAAGTGCTTTCTAAGATATTCTATAAAAGAAGAGAAAACCGTTACAGGCCGTCACAGCCATTAGTAACGGATAACGGATAACACAGGGTAAACTAAACATCGGGCATCATCCGTGACCCATAATGTACATACCTGCTAATTTTCACAAAGATCGGCCAAGCACTTTCTGAGATATTCCATAACGAAGAAAGAGCGTTACAGGTCGTTACAGCTGTTAGTAACGGCTATAACGGTAAACTAAAATATCAGGCATTATTCGTGACCCATAATGAACATAACATACCAACAAATTTTCAGAAAGAGATCGACCAAGTACTTTTTGAGATATTCCATAAAGAAGAAAAAGAAAAAAAACCATTATAGACTGTTACAGACGTTAGTAACGACTCTAACGGGGTAAACTAAAACATCAGGCATCATCCGAGACACATAATGAGCATACCTGCTAATTTTCACAAAGATCGGCCAAGCACTTTCTGAGATATTCCATAAAGAAGAAAAAAGCGTTACAGGCTGTTGCAGCCGTTAGTAACGGTTATAACGGTAAACTAAAACATCAAGCATTATTCGTGACCCATAATGAATATACCTACAAATTCTCAGAAAGATCGGCCAAGTACTTTTTGAGTTATTCTATAAAGTAGAAAAAAGCGTTACCGGCCGTTACAGCCGTACGTAACGGCTTTAACGGTAAACTAAAACATCGAGCATCATCCTTGACCCATAATGAACATACCTACAAATTTTGAGAAAAATCGGCCAAGTACTTTTGAGATATATTCTATGAAAAAAAGAAAAACCGTTACAGGCTGTTACAGCCGTTAGTAAAGGCTATAACGGGGTGTACTAAAAACATCGGGCATCATCCGAGACCTATAATGAATACACCTGCTAATTTTCACAAAGATCGGCCAAGCACTTTCTGAAATATTCCATA
>JADBJO010000017.1:430000-432500 GCA_016801955.1 Conus betulinus
GTGTATGTGTGCTTGCATGCGTGCGTGTGTGTGTATGTGTGTGTTATGTGTTTGTTTGTGCAAGTGTATGTGTGTTGTCTTCCTCTGTGCGTGTATGTGTGTCCGTGCGTGTATGCGTGCGTGCGTGCGTGCGTGCGTGCGTGCGTGCGTGCGTGCGTGCGTGTGTGTGTGTGTGTGTGTGTGTGTGTGTGTGTGTGTGTGTGTGTGTGTGTGTGTGTGTGTTTTCCGTGTGTCTTTTTGTCTGTTTGTCTCCCTCTCTCTCTCTCTGATTGTGTGTATGTATGTCTGTGCGTCTGTCTGTTTGTGTTTGAGAGAGACAGAAAGAGAGAGGGGGGAGGGGGAGGAAGGGGAGGAACTCGCACAGCAGAGATACATTGTAAGCCTTTGTCTACTGAAGAAGACTGCAAAACTCTGACTGGAAGGGGGAGAGGAATGAATATCTTTTCAAACAACGCAAAACAATGAAATTGCTCTCAGGTGATGGACAAAGTAATCAGTACTTTTTCAGTGACATAATGATAACATGACTGTCTTTTGTGGAGGGGAGGAACTAAAGGTAGGTCAGCGATAAAGGAAAGAGGAATCGGTCAAGTCTTTGATAAACGGGAGAGGCGTGTGAGAGACAGGAGAGTCAAGGTGAAAGAGACAGCAGTGACTCGATCTGAGGAGAGAGGGAAATCACAGGCAACTTTCCATTGAAGATGATCGCAAAACACTCCGGTGAACGGCATGAGAAAAGAACAAGATGCAAAGCGTATAAATGTACTCCCAGTTTATCTTGAATACAAGTGGGATATTCCATAAAGAGCGAAACCGTTTTGGGATGTTTTAGCCGTCAGTAACGGCTATTCTGGTGAACATCGGGCATCATCCGTGACCCATAATGAACATACCTACAAATTTTCAGAAAGATCGGCCAAGTACTTTCTGAGACATTCCATAAAAAAGAAAAACCGTTATGGGCCGTTATAGTCGTTAGTAACGGATATAACGGTAAGATAAGACACTGGGCATCATCCGTGACCCATAATATAAACATACCTACAATTTTTCAGAAAGATCGGCCCGGTAGTTTTGTCTGGAGCGAATGGAACACATTTTTGACCATGGACGGACAGACACACACACACACACACACACACACACACACACACACACACACACACACACACACACACACACACAGCATTTCTTCGTTTCCATTGTGAATTACTCCCTGTTCTATAAGAACTGGGAGTACAAAAAGGTGCTGCTCTCTGATGAAAGAGAGAAAGGAGCGGCTAGTTTTTCGCGAAAAAAAAAAACTGGTAGACTGTTCAGATCAGACCACACATCAAATCCGACCAAGCTGATACTTGATCAGCATACCCATTCATTTCGTATCCTTCTTTATCAGTGTAGCTCAAAAATACAGATCGGCAGGGACAAAAAAAAACTTCGGGACTCAGCGTCTGTCGACGAAACGTTTTACCAGTAAGGTCAGACTCGTTGAAGAACTGTCTTTGACAAGTCAGAGACAAGCAAAAGAAATGACTGAAGTTTCAGTGAAACTACTTTCTAGAAAAAAGGTTCAAGCGGGAGATTAAAGACAAGTGCATCAATCTTCTTTATCGCCCCGTTAACTTGCGATTCTTCACATAGGTGTAATGAAATGTTTGAAATTTCTTATGCTAGTGAAATTGAAATTCTTTTTTTATTCAACTGTAAAGTAAAATAAGATGTGTGTCCGTTTAGTGTGTTCAAGACATTACTGAATGTCGATGTCAGGAATGAAGAAAAATACATAACCTTCACGATCCTAAGATCTGTTAAGGTCCACTGCCACTGGCTTTACTTTAAACCAGTAATCGTAACTGACGACAGTTTGACCATAACTCCTTTATTCGGAGAATATAAGCCCCCAATCAGAAGAAGGGTGAGAAGATAATGTTCTCGTGCATAGTTAGCTCTACTCAGAGATGTGTGCTGTATGCGGATATTGTGATGAACAAGTACAATGAAAAACCCATGTAGTTGAGCTGTAAAGGTTCACAGCTCTGTTCGGTTGTATTGTTCAGTATTTACCCTGTACATATGCGCGCGTGTGTGTGTGTGTGTGTGTGTGTGTGTGTGTGTGTGTGTGTGTGTGTGTGTGTGTGTGTGTGTGTGTGTGTGCATAACGCTCTGGTAATTTTTTCTTTTTAAGTTAAATAAGGAGGGAGGTATCTGGAAATAGGTACAGGCAAACAGTTCCTTCGTCATGGAGACAACCTGGCGCACAAAAAAAGTATAGAAGAACAAAAAGGGCGAAGAGGGGGGAATGAAATGAAGAAGAAAAAGTTGCAGTGTCAACATGAAAACTCCACCAGCAGCATGAGGGAATCGTCAAAGCTGTTGTGAAAAACAGAACCGTTCGCACCGCCTGCGGGTAGAGATTGACCGCTTGCATAATAAAGCATGGAAAGGAAGGAAGGAAGAAAGGAAGGAAGGAAGGAAGAAAGAAAGAAAAAGAAAGAAAGGG
>JADBJO010000017.1:440000-465000 GCA_016801955.1 Conus betulinus
GGACCTGTACTTCCTAAATGAGCTATCTCCTGTATATCTTCGTTTCCTCAAAGGCACACTTTTATGAACAGCTTTGTCTGTGTGCAACCCATTTCCAGCCATTGGCTGTTAATTATTTGAACGTGAATAACTATTTGCTCTAAAGTAAACTGTTTGAAATCCTTTCAGAATTCAAGACTGTAGAAAGGAATACTTACCAGAAACATTAATTTTCAATAAGGCACACCAGGATCTTTCTGTCGTAAACATCCAAAACAAGGGCTCTGAACTCAGGTTCTCTGTCTCCCACCCCTCTCTCTCTCTCTCTCTCTCTCTCTCTCTCTCTCTCTCTCTCTCTCTCTCTCTCTCTCTCTCTCACTCATATATCAGTAATCTGACAGTGCAGGCTGTTTGGTGTTTTCACACACACACACACACACACACACACACACACACACACACACACACACACACACACACACACACACACACACACAAACACAAACACAGATGTGCATCCACGCACATACACACACGCGCGTGCGCGCACGCATGCACGCACACACATATGCACACGCAATAATAGCTGGAAATACGGGCTACCAAATGGGCTAGGAACTGGACGTACAATTGTGGAATATGCTGTCAAAACAGCTCTTCACAAATAGCTCCTGAAACTAAACTGGGTTCAAAGATGTAACGATCGTGAATCTGATTTAATTACCACACGCCAAACGCGCCACAGGGGAGAGAGAGAGAGAGAGAGAGAGAGAGAGAGAGAGAGAGAGAGAGAGAGAGAGAGAGACAGACAGACAGACAGACAGACAGACAGACAGAGAGAAACCGAGAGAAACCGAGAGAGACAGAGAGACAGATACAGGGTGAAGCAGAGAGAGTGAGAGAGGGAGGGAGAGAGAGAGAGAGAGAGAGAGAGAGAGAGACAGAGAGAGAGAGAGAGTTTACAATGAAGAACTTTAAACTGCCACGTTTCCAAAGAATTTTGTATGGTGCTGTACATGAATACGCTTCACAAATTTTGAGAAGGAACGGCCCAAATTGTTAAAAAAATCGCTTTTCCACGGAAAAGAACACTGCAAATAGAGCGAAACTAATATTTAGCTCCAGCATGTTTAAGGAGGAAGTATTTGTGTGCATTCTTCATAGATGTTGTTTGTGATGGCTGAAAAGAAAACGTGTTTCTCGAATCTTCACTTGTCTTTCTCTCATAGTATATTACATAAGTGTTACTTTGCGCCTTGTGCGTGGATTGTTTTTTGCGTTGGTAATATCTGGTTTTTAAAAGAAGGATAATGAGCCAATGATGGGCGTTTGTAGCACACATGTGACTGTGCCACGCTTAAAATTCGAATTCTTCTCAATACATGTTGTTTATGAACTAGACGTTTGCAAGAGGCTGTATTGGGTTTGTCAATGTCAAAAGACAAAACTAGAAAGTTCTTCTTCAAAATTTGGTCATCAAAAGACAAAACTAGATCGATCCACTCTAAAATTTGGTCAAAGTCATTTTTTGAGCCATCTAATTCAAGGCTGCTGTACTTGTGAGAAGCTACAAACAGGACCTAAGGAATTGGGTCCAAAGGCCAGACAGTTGTTTCCCACACTGGGTTTTGTGTTCAGTTTTCGTTTCGCCATTGATCAAAATATTCATACTGAAGTAAAACCCGGCTCAGTTTGTTCCTCACAAGGTTTTTTTCTAAAAAGGGCCAGTCACCCTGAGATGGAGAGAGAGAGAGAGAGAGAGAGAGAGAGAGAGAGAGAGAGAGAGAGAGAGAGAGAGACAGAGAGAGACAGAGTGAGTGAGTGAGAGAGAGCAAAAAAAGTAAATTTAACAAAAGCGAAGGACCACTTAATAGAGTCAGGTATCATTTTCTAAAATCTTGTTTTAAAAATCTCACTTTCTTTCGTTTTCTGTGCCTTTCACATTGGTGGGTGGGTAAGTTTCTGTGCGATGACAGGCCAAAACATTGAGTGGCATTGGTAAGGAATATAGCAGCTTATTGCATTGCATTGGTGAGTGGACAGCAGCCCGAATGGCGGCATTACATGTTTGCAAAGAATGACCTTTGTTATTTGATTGGTTTTTGTGATGTACACGTCACAAAGCAACTGGTTCTAACTTTTGTCGAGGTTTGGAGTTTGTACACATGCAGATCAGAGAGGAGAGAATAGAGGGGCAAAAAAGAAATCAGAGAGAGAAAAATTCATCAACTAGATGCTGGGAAGATGGATGGGGGGGGGGGGGGTGAAGCAAGAACTGTGTGTTTAATTTCACGCTTTATCCAGCCATACTATGGGGACAAGTTGATGAGGCCAGACACTTACACCAAAGTTAGGTGCCCCCGCCTCTTGCCCCCTTCTTCCCCCCTACCACCCTCCGCCCTTTAGGATCCCTCTCCCTCTACATCCTCACCTCACTCTCCCCCCATGCGTTTCCCTCCTCCTTCTCTTCCATTCGCCCTCACCCCCTTCCCTTTTATTCATACCCACTGACCACATGTACAAAAAGTGACCATAAACACATCAAGAAAAAAGGAATGAAGAACAGTACTTAGTCAAGAACATGCTAAGCTCCGGCGTTTAGAAGCTTTATAAGTACAATGCGAGCTTTTTTACAACATTTTCTTTAGTGCAAGACATGAGTAAGATGAGTCTAAACAAGGATGGTTGTCGATAATAACTAGGAGGAATGAATTCATTTCTAAGATCACTCAAGGCAGTACACTGCAATACAAAATGAACTTCATTTTCACACGCGTTTTTACATAATGGACAGGTAAGATCAGAGATGGAGTGTTGCCTGTAACGAAAATGATGAACTAAGATATCCGATATCCAAATCTAAACCTTGTCACTATAAATTTCAGAGATGTCTGTCATTTTCATTGACAAGTAAGTCGGAATACAGTGTAAGGAGTTATATTGTCTATACAAATCAAATCTAGTACTATCATTCATGTGAGAATTCCATTCTTGCCATCTGCTATCAACCAGCCTGCACGGAGCGTTCGAATAAAGGTCGGTTCATCTCCTACTCCTTGATTTAACCAGGCATACCCAAAACCCAGTTCATGTAATCTAATTCTCATTTTCGTGGCCCAGTTTATTTTTCCCCTGGCATCTAGGTTACGTAGCATGTTGTAAGCTTTCTTCGGTAATCTACAATCATTCATTTGTATCAGTTTTAACCAGTACCTAATACATCTAACTGTGGAATTCAAGTATATTGGGTATCTGTAGTTTCCCCATAAACCAAATCATTGGAAGTTTGTATTGAAACACCAAGAAACTCTTCAGGGCAAATAAATGGACTTTCTCACAATCGGCTGCAGCTTTATCCAAACCCCAAATTTCAGCACCGTATTGAACAATGGGTTGGATTTGGGAGTCAAATAATTTCACAAATACTTCGAATGACTGATTTCCCAAACTTGATAGTTTTCCTCATTATACACAAAGCAGCGTGCTTTGCTTTACTCGCAAGGTCTTTACAAGCAAAGTTAAAACTTAATCGGGTTGAAAAATAGATTCCAAATATTTGTATACATTTACGACTGGCATAGTTATCCGTTATAATTCCAATGTTCTCTTGCTCCCAAATACCCACCCTTTCTGAATACAATTATATTACTCTTCTGCATATTTACTTTCAGTTGTAGAGAAGCAGCAGCGCGCCCTAAATTATTCAACTGTGTTTGTAAACCAATAACTGTTTCAGATAACAAAACAACATCGTCTGCTAGAAGAAGTATAAACAGTTCTAAAAGGTCCTCCTCCGTAAATTGGGCTCCATGTCTACCATTATTTATAACTTCAGATGTTAATTCGTTAATAAACAAAGAAAAAAGAATAGGACTGCATACGTCACCTTGTTTAACACCACTAGTACACATAATATAATCTGTCAATTTCCCTCCACTTCTTACTCTAGATTTTTACAGTTATACATACTTACTATACATTTAAATAATTTACCACGAATACCATTTTTTAACAAAATAGGCCATAAAATGCTTCTGTTAATAGAATCGAAAGCTTTTTCAAAATCAATGAAAGCAACATATAGTTTACGATTGAAAGAGAATTGCTTTTGAATAAACGCCATCAGGGTAAACATATGATCAACAGTAGAATAATTACGTTTAAATCCAGCTTGGTATTCTCCCGTAAGATTATTTTCCTCTACCCATTCCTGTAACCTACGGTTAATGATAGTGCTATACAACTTACTAGAAGCATCACAGAGAGAAATGCCTCGGTAGTTATTGGGATTGTTTTGCATTTCCTTTCTTGTACAGGGGTATAATAATGGATTCTGACCAATTCTCTCAGGATAAATTTCTTTATCAAATAGAGAATTGAAAAATGTTACTAAAAAGTGCAAAATAGGATCAGATGTACTACAGTACTTCAAGAACTCTCCATAATACCATCCGGTCCAGCAGCTTTATGGTGTTTAATTTTCCTCATGGCATACAAAACTTCTTCTTTGAAATTGGGCGATTAAAATACATTTCAATTTCTTCATTATGTTCACATCGTAATATATCATCAACACTTGCATTGTTTGTCAGTAGTGTTTTGAAATGGTCGAACCAAATATCTATACTGATGCTATTTGGAGGCTGATTTTGTTTTAAAGAAATCTTTTTCACAGTGTCCCAAAACTGTTTTTGACTATTTACAGATGATATAATTCTGACATTAAATTTTCATTAAACTGTTTCCTCTTTCTCTTTTGTAAATGCTTGTATTCACGTCTTGCCTTGCAATACTCGTGACGATCTTCAGCGTCATGCGAACGCAGAGATTTATTCAGCAATCCACGAACATGTGATTTACAGGCTCTGCACTCTGCATCAAACCAGTCTTTAGGTCTGTCACTTTTCATACATCTTACTTGTTTTTTCATGCATTCCCCAGCTTCCCTTATACATATGTTAAAGTAACACAGTGCTTCGTTAATGTCAAAATCAATTAAGCTGATTGCAAACGCCATTTTATCCTGGAAATGTTTTGAAGTCATATTATCACAGAATAATATGTATATAATCATCATTCCACACATTTTTCCATGATAAAGCTATTCGTATCTAAACTAGTATTTGGGTTATTGTCTTCACGATTGACATGAAATTCAACAGGCAAATGGTCTGATTCAATACGTTCACACACGTTCAGCACACACGAATCACTTAAACACGCAAATAATTCACAAGACATCATAAAATAATCATTAACACTGCAACCATTTTCTGACACGTATGTGTAGCAACCTTCAAGGTCGTCGCCATGACACAATCCATTAAGTATACACAAATCTACAGCAGTGCACATATTCAATAAAAACTTACCATAATTATTCAACGATTTGTCCTGGGAACATCTACCAACATTTAACGGATGACTCGTACGTTGCAACTCGAAAATATTATCATTATCTACTCTCTGACAAACATGTGAAATGTTAGAAGTTCTTCTGCTGTTCATATCTCCACACAACAACACATACACGTCATCATATGTCAATATACAATCAGTTATATAATCCTCCAGAAGCGCTATACCATTTTCAGTCTCAAAATAAACATAATACGGCGAACCCTCAGGGAGGTACATAGGAATAAATATAGAACATCTTTGTCCAGATCAAACAAGTGCTTTTTAATACGAAATGCACCACAGTTTTGAGATTTGATGTGAACTTGTTCAACATATGTAAAAAAAATCATTTCTAATCAGACATACTAAACCACCAGATCGCCTCCCCTGAGTCGTAAATTTTACTGCAGGAACACAAACTGTTGAAAATCCAGCAAATATGTTAGAATTAAATTCCTCAAGAAATGTTTCTACCAGACATATAAAATCAAAAGAACAAACATACGAAACGAAATCCTTATCATTAAGTTTAGATAATAGACCATTAACGTTCCAGTGCAGAAAGGAAACGGTGCGTTTTTTTTCTTTATTGCCAGCAACAGAATTCAAAACATTATTATGCAATCGATCACTCGGAAACGTTTCATCTTTTCCAGTCACTGAAACAGGCTCTCCTCCACGAATCAGTTCAACACATGGCAAAACACAGCACGCCCCCTCAACAACAAAATCACAGTTCACGCTGTCATTTACAAAATCACGTGCGGGCTTCGTGTCACTCACAAGCACACCAGGCGATGACACCGGTGTGTCACGTCACCTGTTGCTTCCTGGCTGAAATTCTCCGCGGAGGAGATGTTACACAGGGACCGGCCGTCTACCTATCTGACTTCTACTAGTCTCTCCACGTTATCCACAGAGAACTTCTTGCCGTCAATTAACAGGTAATCATAAATCATTGTCACTCTCTCTTTCCTTCCTGTCGTGCTTTCTTCAAGTGTGGCGTCAGTCTTCGTCGAATGTCTCTCACACCTCTGGAGAAGTCCTCGTTGATGAAAACATTCTGTCCTCGGAGATTACGTTTGGATTTCAGAATGTCCACTTTCTGTTTATAGAACGTACATCGTGCGATGATTGGCGAGTCCTGCTTCCCGTTCAATCGATGTACCCTGTCAAACTCAATGGTGTCTGTCAGGCCAAGCTTGTCGGTAATTAGGTCATGGAGCATTCCTTCACAAATGGCGTTGGTTTCATTTTCTCTCTTCGAGGAAGTCCATAGAACAGAAGATTGTTACGTTTAGAACGCCCCTCCAAATCGTCGATCTTCTTGTCACATTCAGTCACTCTCTTCATCAGATCGATGTTGGACGTTTTCAGTTCCTGGGTTTTTTTCTTTCTTCAGCTCACTCATCTCTTCTTTCAGTGCCCTAATTTCGTTTGCATAGCCAGATTATCGTCACGCAAGTCACGGATTTCCTTCCTCACATCATCCATCTTTGCGTTCATCTGGTCGCCTATCGTCTTCATGGTCGCCACGACATCAGTCAGAGTCAGATTCAGGGGCTGGGAAGTCACAGACGCGGGGGAATCAGCCAGGTTTTCCAGGCTGACTCTGCGACTTGCTCCTGCACTGGTCAGCCGTGACTGTCGTGTACTGCTCTTTCCTGGAGGAGGGTTGGGTCCTGGATTACTCTCGATGTCCCCACAGCGCAGGAGCAAACTGCCCCAGAACAAATAGGAGAGGAGCAATCCAAAGGTGACACCGTCTCCTCTCCGTGCAAGTCTTACAATGGCGACACGCATTTCCACTTTGCTCTTGGCCCTTTTGGTCATGAAATCAACGTATACTGCCAAAAGCAGCCACACACACATCTAAAGTCTGTTGCCGCCGAAGGCATGGCACTTCACCACAGTCACTGCCAGACACAAACACTGGAAACACGGCACCGCTGTACTACTGTTTCAAACCGAGAGCATATGCGACACGTCTGGGCACATGAACAGCTGATTACTTCCCCCCAGAGAGAGAGAGAGAGAGAGAGAGAGAGCACAGCGAACTGATTTGAGGGAGTGGAGCAGACAGTGAAAAACCTTGTGTCTGCAGGTGTCGTCATATTTCAGTTGCTCATAAGCGTGAAAGTCAACATTATTTTCCTCGCCCATGGGAGGCTTTGTCAATAGCAAACTGCAATACTGTGCACGTCTTCCCAAAACGCCTGTCTCTGTCTGCCACTAGCCACCCTATGTACAATCTGTAAGCAGAGAGTCGAGAATCCTGTCACACAAACAGCCAGCTTAAACCGCCCGTGACTCATTGTTTGCAACTGTACCGTGGAGTAGTGGTTTCTACTTATATCAACGTTTTAACCCCGATTGATAAAGGCACATTTGAACAAAACTCTCGCAACCACTTCGGAAATCTGCATCCTACTTAACCTGGAAGATACATATGTTGACATGGAGTGATTTGGATCTTCCAACATTAATTTCCTGACCGTCCATAATGGACATTACAAAGTCTTGCCGTGTGTTTTAGCTTTGACTCAGCAGGCAAAGGCACCATTCCCGCGCTGCCTACAAAACCCTGTGAGTTGAGATCATCCATGTCACATTTCTGCCAGCTCCCAGAGGATCTGTACTGGCGCCGCAACCACATCAGGTGAAGATGCCGCAGCTGCTGTGCTGTGCTCCTTGTCCCGAAACCTTCATTTCCAGGCTGCATACCTCACGGTAGTGCCGTTTATCTGCATAAACTAAAATACCGAGCAACACGCAGAACAAGATGCAAAGTCATACTTATAAAATACAAACAAAATTGTAAGAAAATTTATGTAATGGACAAGTATGGCTTCCTTGGACGTTACAGATAACAGAAATAAAAAATGCACAAAACATATGTCCTCTTCCCCTCCTCACCCCCCTCCCCCCGCCTCCGCTGTTGTCAGCAGATTGATGGTCATAATAATGCACGGTTTAAAATCATAATCATACTATCGCTATGATACTCCAGTTATTGTAAATATCCGCTAACTCCTCCCCTTCCTCGCCTTCCGTTATGATCGTTATCATGTTACTACAATTACTATTAACATCACTGTAAGTATTATTACATTATATGATACCGATAGTAGTAGTAGTAGTAGTAGTAGTAGTAGTAGTAGTAGTAGTAGTAACTGTACTATTTTCTTTATTCAATGATCTTTTGTATTTTTAACCCGCAGTGTTTCCCCTTCAGTCTCGTTTCCATTCCGCGGCCTTTTTGCAAACAGGTCGATATGCGTTGTGTCTGTTTTGTGATTTGGGTGATTCCTTCTTCGGCGCTGCAGTGTTTCTGTCTTTGCACTTGTTTCTGTTTCCACCGGTAGTCACTCCACTTTGAAACATACTCCTTTAGTTCTATTTTGGACTTTTTAATCAGTTGTTCTTATTCTCTCTGTCATTGGCATCCCAAACACACCATGTCACGCTCGCTGAATGTCATGGACTACGCATTATCATGAAAAGGATGACCACCGTTTAGTTATCCGACTTGTTAGCATTCGATGCATGAAGGTTCGTGACCAACTTTGTCCACCTGCCACAAATAAAAAAAAAAGTTGGCAAAATGTCCATCACAAACGTTGATCTCACACCCAAAGTCTACTGGTATGTAGAGGACTTCTACCAAGAGGAAAGAAAGACCCAAACTGACAACTGTTGTTTCAAACATGCGCAAACTTTTGGAAGTTTTTTTTCTATCTGTCTCTGCAATCCAGAAAGAAGTGTCAGCATTAGGCATCATGTATCCCCGTTGTCTTTCAGTCCCTTCACTCATACGCATAATAATTGTCTGACGAACATTACGAAAATTTACTTTCGACTCTCTTTGTGTTCTGTCCACGATTATTTGTTGTGTTATATTGTCTGCTAGTAACTAGTCAAGAAGAAACCAGTTTTTTTTTTAACTTTGTCCTCAACGTGGTGAGATTTTAATGATACTGTGTGTATCTAGCTGCGCCATTCGCTGAGAACGGTAAACTTTCTGACACTTAGTCAATACTTTCTGTGAAATGTACTTGTAACTTAACTGTCGCTGTGTTGTGTCTGTGAGTGCATTGGAAGGGAACAGCCGAGGAATATACAGTCCCACAGCTCATAAGGGCAGCCAAGCCAAGCATGCTTCTCTAGTTAATGCTGGCAGCGACTGGGAATTGAAATCGCTGTGGGGATGAGGAAAATGCCTCGTGTGCTCCAGTGCGTTTCGCGTACGCGGGTGTGTTGAAAGCACACATCCCCGAGAGACTTGCGTTGAAAAATACAGCTTCTTCCATTTTACCACACCCCAAAGTTGATTTTTGTTGGAGTTCATGTGATTATTTTCTTCCTAAAAACAGCATGTTCATGGGTATGTGTTCGAGTTAGTACTGGTGAACTCGATGTTTTATTATTGTATGGGTATTGATCATTTAGCAAGAAACAAAAACGATAAAAGAAAACAGTGTCACTGAGAATTTGTGTGTGGTATACATTACCACTAACATCACAGTCAAATGGGGAGAAGAAATGTTAGCAAAAGTTTACAGAACTTGAGTTTTAAAAGGCTGGTGTTATGTGCTCTCTCAGTTGATCTTTGTACATGCTGTCACTCCAGTGAATAAACATAAGCCTGTTCTGTGCATTTATATTCTTTGTGTTTGTGTTCATTAAACAAAAAATTCACTCATTTTTCCTTTTTCCGTGCCCGTTGATTTTTAGAAAGTTGGCATTTTCAGCAAGTAGTATGTCAAGAAGGTAGTTGATCCCGTCTTTTGCCTTGATGAGTTGAGCAGTGATGGGTATGCGATCAGTCAGCTACTATTTCCAATGTATCTCCTGCTTCCTATGCTGTTTCCCTTTATATCTTTCCAAAGTGGGAATGCAGGTGGTACTCTCTCAGCCTAGTCTATCAGAGACATAGCAATGGTCGTAATGTGACGTACAAGTATCACTGTCGTGGCCATTAGTGGCAGGATGATTGGGGAAAAGATGATGTAGGATGCGGCAGAAAGGAGGAGAGCCAAAACAGGCCAGGAGATGGATTCCTAAGTGTACGAGCCATAGTGATGAATTAGGACTTACTGACAGTAACGAGGGATATCTACCTTGCCTCTATTAGTTCATTGACGATGTCCTATACCGACCATTTCTATTCTGACAAAGTCGATGAGGAAAAAGAGATTTGCTGTGTTCGTGCAAATGACAACGTATTAACTAGGATGATCCTGTGGAGCGGCAGATTGAATCAGTACCTAAGAGATGGTGGCCAGGCACGCATCAAAGATGAGAACCTGACAGCTGCCATCACTGTTATGGTAGACAAGATGTTCGCAACATACTTTCTAAAAGTCAGCATTCTGTCCAAGACTACATCGAAACTAAGTGTAGGTTGTCAGTTTTCTCAGTAAGTGTTCTTTTGAAGGAAACTTGAGGATACTTTGCCCGCTGTCTAAGGCTTGAGAGAGCAGACCAATGTCTGGACTTTCTTTTTAAGTTAACGGAAGATCCATTTTCTTGACAACACTGAGCTGTTTGTATGTTGTCATTTGCATGAACACAGCAAAGTCTTTTTTCCCTCATCGACTTTGTCAGAAGAAGAAGAAGAAGAAAGAAGAAGAAGAAGAAGAAGATGATGATGATGATGATGATGATGATGATGATGATGATGATGATGAGTGGATGAACGAAAAAAAGAGTAAGAAAGCTCTCAGAAAGTTCTTGAAATGTATTACTTGTAAATTAATCACAGGACCTGTCGGAAGAAGCTTGGTGTTAGAAGCACAATTACCGTATTGACTTTGAACATAGTTGTCTTTTAATATGATTTCAAAATGTTGAAGATTGATCTCTCTCTCTCTCTCTCTCTCTCTCTCTCTCTCTCTCTCTCTCTCTCTCTTGTCTTTAACCCAAGGAAGCACACCAAGTAAACCTATCATCAAGAGGGGCAAAACAAAAATACACTGTCATCTGTGTGCATAAGGGCGACATTCATTTGACGCAAGTATAAAGCGTTGATCATGCCATCTCATCTCATCCCATGTGTTGAGGCGTGGGATTGGGCCTCTGACGTCAACTGGTTTCATTAAACGTGTTCCCACTGCGCAACGAGAAACACAGGCCGGGGAGAAAATGAATCCCATTCTAGTCAGTGGAGTACAGTGACGTGGCGTCTCCAGAAAAGATGCATGAAGACCACTGCAGTAAAGCCTGCCGTTACATGCAAGATAAAATCTAGTGGGGAGGGGGAAAGGGGAGGGGGAGAGGGGCAGAGATATAAACCCGTAGGAGACAGATGCAATGAGAACTTTTTTTTTCCCTTATATTTCTTTGTGCTTTTTCTCACAAAGCGAAAGAAAGAACTGAAGACGTCCTGCTTGGCTGGCAGGAATGGTTTGAATGACTGTTCTGGTCAGGTTATTATAACACAGGCTGTGAGGGAAATTATGATAATAGACATCACTGGCTATGTTCACGTCTTTTAACTACACATTACCATCTTTCTTCTTCATATTTGTTGTGACACTCATTTTTGCATGAGAGAGGTTACACTATGCAAGACTTTCGTTTCTAAATTTTCAAAAGCGTTTTCAACCTTCGGAGACAAGTATGAAATGCACATTCTGTGCTTGGACCTCACATGTTGTAAAATAAATACATATTCTTATACTGAACCAGCCACTGTCATATATGCTTGGAAGATGTTTTCAGCTTTTCTTCTCATTAATGATTGTTAGAATGTCCAGCATTCTTCTTTATCAACATGAACAAATAGTTTAAATCAAGTGTTTCGTTTGTTGACCTCTCATGTTGTCTGCCTTATGAAACGTAGTTCTAATGTGCAACGAGAAACACTGGTAGAAAAAAAAATTACATTCCAGTCAGCCAAATACAGTAGTGTGGCCTCTCCAAAACAGATTCATGGAAAGCAGTGCAGTAAAGCCCATCATTACAGGCAAGATATGCCACAGAGACAGAGAGAGAGAGAGAGAGAGAGAGAGAGAGAGAGAGAGAGAGAGAGGAGAGGGGTGAGGGTGGGGGGGGGGCGGAGGGAGGAGGACAGGGACCCAGAATAGATGGAGGTAATGAGAATGGATTTATTTCCCTGTATTTTTCAACAAGAGAGAAGAGAACACGATGCTTACCTCCTCTTAGGACCATTATTCAGTATGTCGCTTGTTAGGCAGCTGAACAAAACTCATTCAACATATACAATGATTATTACACGGCTAAAGTAATTCATTCAACGTGTTAAACAGTTAGACCATTGAAATAGATTTGCCGCATCGAACTGCAAAGATGTCACTAAAACTGAAACTAAGAGAATGCTTTTTCGTCCAAAAATGGAGAGGAAGGTGTTTTTGGTATGCAAATTTGTAGACGAAAGAAGTCCGGAGATAAAATGACGTCAGTTAGATGATGCGAAATGGCTAATGTGGACCTGCGGTAGTGTGCTAAGAAAGATCACCTCGTGACAAACCATAGGCAAAATACAAACATATTTATCACCAATCACGTTGCCATACGAGGGGCATTCACAAAGGGAAGGGGTGAGAGAAAAAACGACTCCATGAGCCTGTAAAATGAGATATTTTTGACAGTTCCATGGCCCGTATTAATGCTTCCTGTTCTCCATTTCTGGACATCATTGACTCTGCATAAAAGTGAGGTGCAGTTAGTGTCTACACAGAATTTTACACGGGGAATGGCAGGCTGAATGGATAGGGAGGGGATTGATATGTGACAGGGCAGATTTCCCTTACCAATGCCGGGGCCAGACAGGCTAAGCTGGGGTTGGGTGGAGGTGTTCAGGAGCTGTGAATGGGGCTGATATACATGGTTGACAGAGTTGCTGCGTGGTGATCATCGCTTTGTGTGTGTGTGTGTGTGTGTGTGTGTGTGTGTGTGTGTGTGTGTGTGTGTGTGTGTGTGTGAAGGTAAGGTAATGTGTGTGTGTGTGTGTGTGTGTGTGTGTGTGTGTGTGTGTGTGTGTGTGTGTGTGTGTGTGTGTGCGTGCGTGCGTGCGTGCGTGCGTGCGTGCGTGCATGTGTGTGTGCCAGTTTTGTCTCTGTGTCTGAGTGTGTTTTTGTGTGTTGGTATTTTTTCGACGGTGCAATGCTTATCAAAATACTTTGTACACTTGTATTTATAAAACGTATCGATGAACAATCCACACTGTCTTTGGACAAAGTTATTATCCTTCTCCTGACGGAGTATCGTTGTATGAATTTCATTACATCAGTATGTGCTTGTTCGAGCACACACACATGCCGGAGTATCATTTTGCATGGCTAATTTCGACAACGGACACTTGATGATGATGAAAAACAATCATCAGCTTAAAATTTCGCAAACTCTCTCTCTCTCTGTCTCTCTGTCTCTGTCTCTGTCTGTCTGTCTGTCTGTCTCTCTCTCTCTCTCTCTCTCTCTCTCTCTCTCTCTCTCTCTCTCTCTCTCTCTCTCTCTCTCTCTCTCTCAGACTCACAGTCTTGTCATTTTAGGAGAGCTTGCGAGGCCCATTGATCCCCTTAGCTGTGCCAAGGGAATATCATACTTTGATGAAACGATGGTTGTCGAGAATGCGTCTAAGCCTGTACAGCTAAGATGTTTGACTGGTCTATCTAAAACGTGGTTGGATTTGCTGCACCAAAAGGATCACCCATGTTAGACTTGCTGAAGGTGAAGCCAACAGTGGCCTTTTAACCTCGGATCTGCTCTGTTTTTCAGCTGTCCACCAAGTCCTCTCTTTCCACATTTTCCCTTTCTTTGTGGTCTTCTCTAGGTCCGCCATGTTTGCCGTGAGACTCTAGACTGAGCGAGCAGTGGCTGTCATCGTTTCTCTTTGGCCTAGAAAGTAGGTACACACTGGTCCGAGTGTATCAATCGGTTATCCCTCTGTAGTTTGGGGTCAAAACACACAGCAACCCAGCTTACCAGCTTCAAAAAGTGATCTTCAGCTCTCTGTTTACAGGGGACTGGCGTGAGTTCTTGACCCTGTCCCTTTCGTTGGACTTGACGGAGGATGATGTTGGACGAGGGATCAAAAATCAGAAACGTAAACCATCGCTTCAAATACACCTCCACTCCCCCAAAGTGCATCCCCCTATCCGCCTCCATTCAACAAATTTTGACGGATACGATCGACACCGATCATGACATTGATTTTGACTAAGAAGCAGATTCAAGATCAACAGCTACGAGGCTGGCAGTGTAGAGAGCCGAGAGAGTTTCAAAGGCTTGGCAGGAACTTTTAGTCAATTATGTTATTGAGGAATCAGTCATTCATTTTCAAGTGCATCTAAAAACTCCATTTAGATCAGCTCTGTTGTTAAGGTGTCACCACATAAATAGCTGAACACAACAAAGGGCGGCATAAGATGCCCATAACCGAATGATGTTTCAATGGCAGAATTAAAATCCGAGTTCACAATATGAGAGTTGTAAAAATTCGTCGAGCTTCCGTCCATTAGGGCTCAGAGTGAATGCCACAAATACCCTGTCTTTCGCTTTCTTACATCGTCATCGCCCCAGGTCATCATAGAAGGAATCTGAATGTCTAAATGATGGATCAATGTTTTCCATCTCTGATGCCATGTTTCACATACAGGATGTTCGTCCATGTTTAGGAGCACTTGCTGGGGAGGAGGCTTTTGGTGTCTAATGCAAGGCAATTCGCCCGCAGTATCGTATGAATTACTGTCGCCATGAAATATTGCTGCTATAACTACAGGTCGCTTAAGATTAAGACTTACAGCAAAAGTTTCGAGTCAAATATGGACAGCGGCCGAACTCCTGGTCAGATACCGGTATTTCGAAACCTGATTGTTTTCATCCTCAGTGACCGCGGAAAGTGGTAATTTGACTCCTCTGCTTTTTCGGTTTTTTCGAAATACCGGTATCTGACCAGGAGTTATATGTTAGTGAGCTTTCTCCCCATTGGAGATGGTCTCCCGCTTTGGAGACTATAAGCTTGCTGAAGGTTCATTTTGAGAAGCATTTATTTATTCCCCATTCACCCACTCAAGCACATACTGTTAGTTAGGCAGAATCATCTACCACTGCAGATATGAAGGCTTATCACCCCCTGTTTCTATAATCTCTGAGACATAAGAGCAAGCTTTGTTTATAATTCAATATATATATATATATATATATATATATATATATATATATATATATATATATATATATATATATATATATATATGGATATAGGGCGGTTGTAACGGCTACCAGTACGAAATACATATTCGCAGCTCAAAGCCATAACACAGCACACCGACAGAGAATTGGAATTATGGTCGCTGCAAGACTTTTTTACGTTTTTTTTCTCTCTTTCTTGTTCGTTGTGACGACTTCTTCTTACTACTGGAAATCTGACATCACATGAAAATGTCATATGTGACTAAAACTTTCAATTGAAATTCTGATGCTGTTGCACCAGTCCAGTTTGGCGTAGAGCATGTTGCTGTGAGTGTATTTTTATGTGAGTGAAAGTTTGTCACTCGGTGGGAAAAATTCAAGAGTAAAAGCAACGTCTGAGGTGAAGTATGTTTGCAGCATCCAAATTTGATAAGCATCAGTCTTTCATTCAGCAAGGAATGTGTGAGGATTTGGTCCCTTTTGCAAACTGCAGTGGGAACCGTCCTTCCCCCTGACAGGGCTGCCTGGTACGGCAGTTGCAGAAGTCAACATAATGGGTCAGGAGAGAAGATGAAAAAAAAAATTTCTGAAGCAAAGAAGTTCGTACTTGGCTGTCAGCCCTCGTCTGGTCGATCATACTCCGCAGGGTTGACACAAAGTGTCGACGATGTTTGTCTGTTGTCACACAGACTTGTCAGGTTTACCCAAGATATCGCAAGACAAACTTGTTGCCCCCCCGGGGGGGGGGGGGGGGGGGATGGGAGGGGGGAGGCTTTAAACCCGTTTCCTGTCCACTTGGCCTGCCGATAACAAGTGATGCTGCTGCACAGGCCGAGACATCAGCCCCTCCTATCTATCTATATATATATAGATAGATAGATAGATAGATAGGTAGATATGTATGTATATATGTATGTATTCTGCATGCGATTCTTTTCTACCCATGAGCTATTAATGATTTGCTCATCACCATCAGTGTGGAAACGAACATTTTTCTAATAAGATTTCAGACTGCCATTTTACGATTTCAAAATTGTAGAATTTTATACGGTAAAAAGAAACTTATATAGCCTCTCTCTCTCTCTCTCTCTCTCTCTCTCTCTCTCTCTCTCTCTCTCTCTCTCTCTCTCTCTCTCTCTCTCTCTCTCTCTCTCTCTCTCTCTCTCTCTCTCTCTCTCTCTCTCTCTCAGGCATGTTTAACTTACCATTATGTTGCAGATAGAGCGATAGGTTAGCCGGAAGCTAGATAGGTTAGCCTGAAGCTGTTAAAAGCGTGTTGTTGCCAGAACGAATTTTGTGTGGAGTGGTGGAGGGTATTCGTTTCTGGAAGGCGTATGCTTGAGCAGTTTAACCTATCCCTTGGGACTCCCCTTTTAGCGTCTTCTGTGCCAGACAGCGGAGTGAAAAGACATCGTTTAAATCCATCCATTTGCAGAGGGGTCCCTGACATTGAAGCCACGATTGACGCCTGAGGGGAAGAATGGGGTGCGAAATCAGGAGGGAATTTGTGTGGCGTGTTGGAATCTGTGATGCTTGACAGGTAAACCTATCACTCCCCTTTTAGCGTCTTCTGTGCCAGACAGCGGAGTGAAAAGACATCGTTTTAAATCCATCCATTTGCAGAGGGGTCCCTGACATTGAAGCCACGATTGACGCCTGAGGGGAAAGAATGGGGTGCGAAATCAATCTGAATGCCTGTGGCGTGTTGCAATCTGTGACGGACAAACTCATTTGGGGAATGGAAATGGGGTCACTTCCAGACGGAGGTTGAGGGACTTGCATGGTAATAAAGATCAGCTCTTGACACGTTTACAGCACGCACACACGCACGCATGCATGCACGCACACGCACGCATGCACGCACATACACACACGCACGCGCTCGCACGCATGCATTCACGCGCATGCACACACACACACACACACACACACACACACACACACACACACACACACACACACACATACACAGAGAGAGACACAGAGAGAGAGAGAGAGAGAGAGAGAGAGAGAGAGAGAGAGAGAGAGAGAGAGAGAGAGACAGTCAGCATTGCGAGAGAGGAGAATAATTTGTCACATTTGAACTGGACTGAACTTTCCTCGAGAGAGATGTTAACATCAGGGAGAGGCGTAGAAGGGGCGTGACTCTGTTCAGAGAGGATAACTCAGCAGGAGAGTAGCGGTTTTTCTTTTTTTTTTTCCTCCTCTTCCCCATGTGAGCACCATTAACAGAAATGTTCATCGTTGTCAAAGCAGTGTTGCCTGTATCTACAGGTCTTGTTCAATGGAATTTTGAATGTGTGGTGAGGGCGATGAGAGTGGTGCTTTTCGATGCGTATTTCTTAGCTTATTTTTTCCAGTTGAAAGTGAAACTGGTTCCAGATCTCTCTCTCTCTCTCTCTCTCTCTCTCTCTCTCTCTCTCTCTCTCTCTCTCTCTCTCTCTCTCTCTCTCTCTCTCGTTTTCAGAACACGGTGTACAAAAGTGTCACATCAACAAAAAAAAATTTCGTACCTGTTATGTTCTTCTGTCATATTCTTTGCAAATTACTGTTGAGTGGACGCCTGTCAGTGCAAATGGAAAGCCATCACAATGACAATTTCATGACAGTGGTCGAAAGGAGTACTCTTTGATCTAAAATCCTAAAGATGTCAAAAATAAAGAAAGCAGAGTGTGGTTACTATGATAATAAACCCAGCATTCAAAATACTTTATTGTTGCCTTTTTTCGTGGTTTGTGTTTGTTTTCATTTGCGTGAGCGCGTGCATGCGTATGCATGTGAGTGAGTGTTTGTGTGTGTGTGTGTGTGTGTGCGTGTGTGTGTGTGCGCGCGCGCGCACGTGTGTGTGTGTGTGTGTGTGTGTGTGTGTGTGTGTGTGTGTGTGTGTGTGTGTTTCAGGTTCTTTTGAATAACTGATTGATAAATACATCGTCTGAGTTTTTATATCATTCTTGATTGTTTTTGCTTTGACATTGTACAGCCTTGAGAGCTTGTACTATATGAGCTGCAGCGTTGTGTAGATCTCCCTTATTATCATTTTAACCTAAACGAAACAGGCTTTTCTCAACTCTCAACAGCTCCAAATATAGATTTTAATCAAGAGATCGGGAGCACAGGAGCTAGTTGCAAGAGTCATTTGAATGTCAACGTGCATACTAATTCAACGTAAACATAAACTGTCGGTAATGCGATCTAATCTCGTGCAATGTACTGGAAAAGAACGCAGCGCTTTCTTTCCTATTAAATACTTCTCTGCATTTGCCTCTCTGTCTGTCTGTGGCTGGCTGTCCGTCTGTCTGTCTGTCTGTCTGTCTGTCTGTCTGTCTCTCTCTCTCTCTCTCTCTCTCTCTCTCTCTCTCTCTCTCTCTCTCTCTCGCTCGCTCGCTCGCTCGCTCGCTCGCTTGCAGTCGAAAGAAATCTGACAGATTAGGTTATTTGGTGCTCTCTCTCTCTCTCTCTCTCTCTCTCTCTCTCTCTCTCTCTCTCTCACACACACACACACACACACACACACACACACACACACACACACACACACACACACACACACACACGCACGCACACCGCAACTGACTGGAATCAGGACAAGCCAATGGTTCAGGACCCCCTGAGTGCCTTTGTCGATTGTTCTGTCAGAACTGCTTAGCACAGATTACTCCCAAAATTACGCTGAGCTCATGATGTAATGATTGTGATTGTAATATAATTACCATACGCCAAACGCACCGCAGGGGAGTAGATGTATTGGCTCTTGGAAGAGAGAGAGAGGGAGGGAGACAGACAGACAGACAGACAGGCAGACAGAGACAGAGAGAAACAGAGAGAGAGGGACGTGGAAATACAGAGAGAGAGAGAGAGAGAGAGAGAGAGAGAGAGAGAGAGAGGGAGAGAGAGAGAGAGAGAGAGAGAGAGAGAGAGAGAGAGAGAGAGAGAGAGAGAGAGAGAGAGAGAGAGAGAGAGTTCACAATGAAGAACTGTAAAATTGCCACTCTTTCCAAGCATGGGTCTGCACTTGAAGACACTTAACAAAATTTGAGAAAGAATTGCCTTTTGTGTAGAAAAGGGAACTACAGATAGAGCAAACCCCATATCAAATTCCAAAGTGTTCGCGAGGAAGTGTATGTATGTCTGCATGTGTTTTTTGTTGGTTGTGTTGGCTCAAGAAGTCGGACTTGTGTAAGATCCACCTCTCTGGGTTTTTTTTTTTTCAGCGCATTCCATAAGTGCCTTGTGTGTGCGTTTTGGGGGTGTGTTCTTTTGCCTTGGAGAGGCATCTTCCTGAGATATGGATCATGAGCTAATGAAGAGCTTTTTGGTACACATGTGACTGTGCTTCGGTCAAAACTCGAATTCTAATCAATGCATAGTGTTTACAAAGCAGGGATCGCAGGGGAGGGGGGCGGGGGCAATCTCAGGGCGGGTCAGACCATCAAAGGACACACTTAGAAAGATCTACTTCAAAATCTGGTCATAGCCATTTCAGGTCAGTTTATTGCAAGGGCGCGCTATAGCCGTGGACGCTACAAGCAGGGCCATAAGAACCCGAGACCAAAGGCCGGGTGGTTGGTTCCCACACTGGATTTTGTGTTCAGGGTTTCTTGATCCCAAACATACACTGTTCAGTTTCCCTGTGTCCTCTTCCAACAGCTGCACTAGTTCTAGCTCCTGTTTGGATAATCATGGCATTGGTCTCCCGGTGGATGTAATCCGATATATTACACAATCATTTTCCACAGTTAGAAGGGACATCTGCCCGATTCACCCCCTGGTTCTCAGACACACTGATGGAACATTAGGAAAGCGCTTGACGGCAAATGTGTATTCCTGTTTGCACTATTGTTGAACATCATGCCATGCACTTAACTACAGTAAGTCAAAATTGGCTCAATTTGTTTGTCCAAAAGTTTCTAAAAAAAAAAGATTTACCAGTCAGCATGAGCTCAAGAGAGATAGGGAGAGTGGAGAGAGACAGAGAGATAGACAGGAGATAGACAGGCAGATATGCAGACGGACAGACAGAAACAACAGACAGACAGACAGGCAGAGACAGAGAGAGTGAGGGAGGAACGGGAAGGACCACTACGAACATATTTTTTTCACATTTTATGAAATCCGCCATTTTCTTGTGTTTGCTATATCTTGAACATTGGTGAGTGGACAACACCCTGTGTGATGACAACATTAACTATTGCGTAACATTAATGAGTGGATGGCAGCCTAAATGATGACAACCCAAACCATTGCAAGGCATTGGTAATTTGGTAGGTGTTCAAATTGTTGCAAGACGTGTTTGCCAAGGATGCCATCTGTCAGGTGATTGGTTTGTGATGTCCGCGAAAGAAGGCAACTAGTCCCCAACTTTTGTTGAAGTCTGCAGTGTGTACACATGCGAGATAGCGAGGGGGCCATATGGAGGGAAGAGAAAAAAAAAAAAACAGCGAAAAAAAAAGCTCTCGGACTAGATGCTCTCGAGCATGGGGGCTGAAGCAAGAACTATGTGTCAAATTTTACGCTTGATCCGGCGGCAGTCTTGGGACATACTGATGAGGCCAGACACTTAAACCACGGCTAGCCACCCCCCCCCCCACCCCCCCCCCCCTCCCTCCACCCATCCCCCGCCCCCCCCTCTCATCATCTCCCTCCCTCATCCCTGATCACCGCCCTATGGGATCTCTCTTCCTCTACACCCACGCTCTCACTTCTCCATGCCTTCGCTTCCTCCCCCTCTTCAACTCGCCCTTGCCCCTTTTCTTTTTTATCCCCACACTAATACATCTCGTTTTGCTCACCCCTGCCGATTCCCTTCTGTATGCTATTTTCAGATGGGGGGGGGGGGGGGGGGGGGGGGGCAGAGAGGCAGAGAGAGAGAGAGACAGAGAGAGGAGGGGGGAATGAGGGCGGAAGATATAGTGGACTGATTTCAGAGAGTGGGGCAGCTAGCGAGAAAGCTGATGTCTGGAGACGTCATATTTCACTTGGTCTGAAACGTGCAAGTCAGCGTTATTTCCCTCGCTTAGAGGAGGCTTCGTCAATAGGAAACTGTGTTGAGTCCTTGAATCAGCGAGCCATTTGTCGTCTTTTAGCTTGTGTACGAGATCGGTAGCAAATATGACTGTGTACGACTATGCAAAACGCCCGTCACTCTCTGTCATTAAGGGCTTTCACTCATCCTGGAGTTTCCTGACCTCCGATCCCATCCCCACTCCCCCCCCACCCCTGTGTACGGCATGTAAGTAGAGACTGTAAACCCCTTTCTCCCAAACACCAAACTTAAACCGACCTTAAGTTATAACTTGTAACTGTAATCTGAACCAGCGTTTATGGCTACATTTTAACGCTAAATTACAAAACGATATTTGACGAAAACGCTAAGTACTCTTTCCTACGATCCATCTGCTTCAAAACCTGGAAGACGCAGATATTGACATGGACTAATTCGTATCTTCCAACGTTTCCTGATTGTCCACTATGGACATTCCAAACTCTGTCGTGCGCTTTAACCTCGACTCTGACAAATAAATTCACCATCATCTCACTGCTTACAAAACATTATGGGCTGAGCTGAACTATGTAAGGTTTTCCCAGCTCCTAAAGATTTGTACTGGCAGATCCACATCGAGAAAAGATATAGCTGCTATTGTCCTATGCCCCTTGTTGCTAAAAACCGTTACTCTCAGTTATGAAGCTCACGACAGTACTGATTACACTTCAGAATCCAAGCATACAGATAAACGCCTAAAGCAAGATGCAAAGTCGTATTTATCATACAAACAAAACAAAACAAAAAAATATATACAATGGACAAGAATGCAGGACCAGAGATAACAGACATAAAAAAATTAATAGAACAATACTCCCCAAAGTGCTGTCTAAAGGAGATTACAGACATAAAAATACACATACCGTATTCATCAGACTGCTGTCAACAAGAGACCAACAGACCAAAATGCAGACAACAAGACTACCAAGAGAATAACAGACATAATAACGCAGTAGCTATACTCTCAGAGTGCTGTCCACAGCAGAATAACAGACATTAAAGCGCACACATCAACACTGCTCAGAGTGCTGTCAGCAGAATAATGCACATAATGCACTGCAGAACAATTCCCAGACTGATGTTGTCAGCAGGATACCAGACGTAAAAAATGCACAAAACAAAACTATCCGGATTACTAGCGCAGCATAACAGACAGAGAAAATTGACGAACAGTGTTCCCTAGAGAGTGCTGTCAACAGGAAAACGTGGTAATCTGGGAAGTAATGTTAGAACATTTTATGTCTGTTATGTGTGCGAACTGAAGAAAAAACATATTTGTTGAAAACGCACTGGTCTTTGTCACATTGCAATTCATAAAAACAACTTGTCAAAATGACACAATACAAAAAGTAGCAAAATGTCCATACCAAACTTGGATCTCAAACTGATCAAAAATATATTATAAAGACTTCTGACAAAAGAAAGATACTCCCAGACTCACAGTTGTTCTGTTTTAAACGTGTCCAAACTTTAAGAGTTTCTTGAGAAATGTCTGTTAAACCCAGAAAGAAGACGTAAAGTTGTATTGTCTACTCAATAGTCACACTTTCCTGACACATTCTGACCTTTCAAAGCGTGGATCTCTCACCGAATGTTAAAACTGAGATCATCAGGCTCAAGCTTTGTTGATGTATATGCAGACTATGGACATAGGTATTCACCTTGTGAGATTTTGATTTTCTGAAGGAAACTGTTTTTGATTTAACTTAGATAATTATGTTAGTTTTTGTTGTAGACTTCATTTTGAATTTGACATCAGATTTTCATGTCTACAAAGTTCAGGGGTTATCTGGCTTCCAGCCCTAGTATGACCTCCCTATTCGTTGGGCTGTGAATTTACATGTCTCTGATATGGCTTAAGTCCTGACCATTCCTGTTATTACATGTCTGTGACATGGCTTCAGTCCTGACGATTCCTGTTATTACATGTCTGTGACATGGCTTCAGTCCTGACGATTCCTGTTATTACATGTCTGTGACATGGCTTCAGTCCTGACGATTCCCGTTATTACATGTTTGTGACATGACTTCAGTCCTGACGATTCCCGTTATTACATGTCTGTGACATGGCTTCAGTCCTGACGATTCCTGTTATTACATGTCTGTGACATGGCTTCAGTCCTGATGATTCCTGTCGCTGACATGGCTTCAGTCCTGACCATTCCTGTTATTACATGTCTCTAACATAGCTTCAGTCCTGATGATTCCTGCTATTGATTTTACTTTGTGTTTGTGTGTCCACAATGTCGGATTTAAACAAGACACCTGTGACATTGTTTCCCACATGACATTCACTATCACTGACGTCATTGTTTTCCACAACATCCATTACATGACTTCCCTGTCGCTGACTTCACATCACTTTCTTGTTTGGCTTGTGGGGGGTTCACTGTCTGGAAGTGTTAACATCGGGTGTTGTGAATCCCAAGTGTTACTCCGAGAGAAACTGACAGTTCACAGCACACGTCCATCTGCAGTTCACAGCACACGTCCATCTGCCGTTCACAGCACACACGTCCACCAGCAGTTTACAGCACACGTCCATCTGCTAGAATAGGTGTGTGAATTGTGTTTTACTTCACCCCTGCAAGTTATTATGCGTCTGGGTAAAAATACGGAAATGTGTGTGGGATTATTTGCTCTGTGACTCTGTCTTCTACTGAATGTGTGTGGTATTATTTGCTCTGTGACTCTGTCTTTCTACTGATTGGCTGGGGAGAAAGTTGTTCAGAATCGTGTATTAGCGTGATGCGACTTTTGTAGAATTGATAAATGTTTGTCTACCTACTCCGATTGCCAAGGACCATAAACTTCCTAACAATTAGCCAATACCGTTGGTGACATTTACCTACTGCTATTGTTGTGTCGGCAAGTGCAAGAAAGTGGATATCCAAGGAGTGCACAGTCCCAGGGTTCATGATGACAGCCAAGCCAAGCATGCTTCACTAATTAGTGCCAGCAGCGATTTGGAATGGAAATCGCAGTGGGGATGAGGACAATGCCTTAAATCTTCCAGTGCGTGTTGTCCACGTGCAAGTGTTGAAAGCACATGTCCCCTAGCGACTGGCATTGTCAAGCGCAGTTCTTCCCATTTTATGACAACAGACAGCGGATTTTTGCTGGAGATGTTTTCATTTTCTTTTCAAAAACGCCAGCATGTTCTCAGTTAATTCGTGCGTTCGATTTATCGCTACTGAGGTCTTTTTGCTGTTATTTTGTATAGGATCGATCATTCGCACGATAAGCAATGGAACCGAGCGTTAGTGTGTAATGGGCACAGCCACTAACGTAGAAATAGAAATGCTGTGATGCATTAAATGTGGGATCACAAATTAATGTTTACGCATAACATCATTACTGGGAATCAGCATACGACCATCTCAGGCGTGATTTTTTTTTTTTTTTTTGTTAAATATATATATGAGT
>JADBJO010000017.1:470000-495000 GCA_016801955.1 Conus betulinus
TCACCAACAGGACGACGGTTGGTGATAGAAGGTAGCCCTGTCTTACACCCATCCGTACCTGGAATGGAACTTATAATGTTCCATTGTGTATGCCTTGACAGGTGGACTAGCCATACATTTGTGGATGATGGTGATAAAATTTGGTGGAAAGCCATAGAGGTGCAGGAACTTCCAGACGACTTCCTACCAACATTGTCAAAAGCCTTTTCGAAGTCCACAAACACTGCATAAAGGGGAGACTGTAATTCAAATGACTGCTGGATAATCATTCACAGTGTTGCTATATGGTCTGTGCATGATATTTCTTGTCAAAAACCTGCCAGTTCATCTCTCTGAGTTGTTTACTGGGTGCTTTTTTTTTTAATCTCACGAGTATCATTCTTGTCTGGATCATGCTGTGAACTGACAGATGCATTATTTCTCTTCAGTTATTGCTGGAGGAGAAGTCTTTTTTCTCAGTACTTCTACTAGACGTCTTTTTTCCATTCATCAAAACAGTCCCACAGCCCATGAGGACAGCAAAACTGAGCATGCTTTTCTAGTTAAAGCAGGAAGTAATTGAGAATCGAAATAGCAGTGGGACTGACCAAAATGTCTTGAGTCCGCTGCGTGTCATGCACGTGCATGTTTTGAAAGCACGTCCCCATTCAAATGTGCAGCTCCTCACGTTTTACCACACCAGACAACGAATTTTTGTTGGAGACAATGTCATTGTTTTTTCTTCCTATGAAACCACATGTTCACAGTTGATTTGCACTCTAGTTAGCGCTTGTGAACGCTTTGTGCTACTCTTTGTATGGGGTTTACTCCTTTTGTGCAAAAAGGTAGTGTAATTAAGAGTTTGAGTTTAATATCCATTGCCACTAGCATCAGAATCAAATGGGCTAGAGAAATGATGGCAACATATGCAACATTATTTTATGTGCATAGCCAGAACTTGAATTTTTAAAAATGGCATGATTTGCTCGCTGAAAATGCTGTGAATGTGTTCAGTGTGGGATCACAAGTGTTGTGTCCTGATTACTCCTAGTTGCTGTCACTATCGTGAAAAAAAAAAACATAAGCCCACATTATGTATTTTTTACCATGTTGTGTGTGTGTGTGTGTGTGTGTGTGTGTGTGTGGGTGTGTGTGTGTGTGTGTGTGTGTGTGTGCCTATTTAAAAACAAAAATCACTCATATCCTTTCCGTTTTTAGAAGCGAGGTATGTTCAGCAAGTAGCATGTCAAGGAGGGGCGTTGGTCCTGTCCTTGGCTTGACAGTGGTGGAGTTGTATGGTCAATAATGACTATTTCTAATTTCCTTGCTGCGTAGTTTCCCTCTTATCTTATCCATCTCGGTCCTTGCTCGCTGTTGGTGGTTCTCTCTCATTTTTGCACTGCCTAATGACGCAGACCACCGTCAGAATGCAAGTGGTAGTCTTTCAGCCTAAGTCTATCACAAACACATTAATGGTCAAGGTATGACGTACTAGTATCGTCTCCGTGGCCATTAGTAGCTGAATGCCTGGGGGGGAAATGACAGAGAATGCTGCAGACAGGAGGAGCGCTGGATCAGAACGACAGACGTATGCAATGTTCACGAACCAAAGTAATGGGTTAGGAACTATTGGCTGCCACAAAGGGATCCCTGTCTGAACTCCATTAGTTCCTGGACGACGTTCATTTACCTGCAATTTCTGTGTTGGATAAAGTTGTTGAGATACAAGAGCTTTGCTTTGTTCATACAACAGATGGAGGTCAGTTATGATGGGTTTGTGGAGCAGCAGATAGGTCATTATCGAAATGGCAACAGCCAGGTATATCTGAAAAATGAGAAACTAGACGGGAGTACATATCCACAGGATGGCCTGACACCAGTCGTCATGCTGCTCTGTTCCATGGAGACAGGCACTAATCGACCCAGGTGGACGAATTGAATGCTATTGCAGGTAGCAGAGAAATAGTGTTGCAAGTAAAGAGGTCATCTGGTGATGAAGATAAAAAGGTAACATACCCACGTGGAGTTATGTACAATAACAAGCAATATATTCACAAAGAGACCATGGTGTTGCAAAGACGCCGTGCAGTTATAAGTGACACTAATGCACAGATAGACAATGTGAATACACAAAGATTAATGTGCGCAAAGAGGCGATGGAGACGCATACAAACAATGTGGCTAGAAAGACAACCCCTTTTAATCTAATTGTATAGCACTTCCCCTGGAAGGTGGCAGCCGTTTTCAAACTAGTGATTTTCTATACACTAGAGCCGATGGAAAAGGCGTGAAGCGTGATGACAAATAAATAGATGATGAAATCAAGGCATGGCACAGGGACCCAGTATAGGGAGAGAAGATGGGGGGGGGGGGGGGAAATAAATAGACGTTTTGAAGGAGAGCAAATCGAAATCCCAGCTGGCTTTTAACTCCGGACTTCAAAGGAGAGCAGGAGCAGAGAGAAGTTTGGAAACAAGAGAAGGGAAGATGTGTTTAATGGAGTTGGGAGGGAAGAGAGGGGAAGAAGGATATGAGGATGAGGATGAAGATGAGGATGATGACGATGATGGTGATGATGACGGTGATGGTGTTGAATTGTATAGCACATTCTCAAAACCTACAGAAGAGAGAGAGAGAGAGAGAGAGAGGAGCCGGAGAGAGAGACAGAGAGACAGAGAGAGAAACAATCAGAGAGAGAGAGCCGGAGGTAGGGGGGAGACAACTACACAAACAAACAGACCGACAGACACAGACTAATACACAGATACAAAAACAATCAGACAGACGCACTACTCAGACAGGTCATATACAAAATAAGATCACTTCCGGATCCGTTCATTCAGCGCCCGCGCTAATTTCTACTCAGTGTGCCTCTCTGTCATGAGCGCTAATTTCTACTCAGTCAATGGGTCTTTCCTGTCATGAGTTTTTGCAGCTGCCAAGTGGGGGCAAAAGACTCCAGCGAATCTGTATTTATCGTGAGCTTGTCTTTGTGATGCTGTTAGATGAAAATTGCAAAAGTATGGAATTGAATGGGAAGTATCGCTTTGTCAATATGAATGGAGCAGGATTTGGGTGGGATGGAGGAGGGAGGGGAGTTCTTGATGCGTTTTGTTTCTGATCTTGTCAATAAGAGGTCAATGTAAATGTAATAGGATGGGTCTGGTGTCGTAAGTGTCTTACACGTGAATGATAATGCCTTTTAGAGTGCATACGAAAACAACAACAAACAACAGCAACAAAACACACACACCCACACACACACACACACACACACACACACAACACACAAACACACACAAACCCACACACACACACACACACAACACACACACACACACACACACACGCACGCACGCACGCACGCAGCCGCATATGACGAGCTGGACAGAGAGACTACACCACAGTGAGAGAGAGATAGTGAATTAAGCGTAGTCTGGGCGCTGGAGTACAAAACGCCAATGCAAAGAGATGATTGAACATGTAAGTTGTCCATCAGCAGTGCCTTTGGAAAACTGCTCAGGCTTGTTGCGTCACTGGAGACTGACTCAAAACTTGTGACAGAACATGATTATCTACTTCCTTAGGACGAAAAAACTGATAGATTAAAACAACAAAAATGCCTTCCCTTGTGTCTGTTTGATGAAAAATTTGCATTGACTCATACCCACTCACTCATGCGCGTATGCACGCACCATACGCACGCATGAATACACACACCACACATACACTCACAGACCCCACACACACACACACACACACACACCCCAGAGACAGAGAGAGAGAGAGAGAGAGAGGGAGAGAGACGAGAGAGAGAGACTTTGTGAGAGAGAGAGAGTTGTCTACAAAAATTGAGTTCAATATCCAATGGCAAGGGGTGAGTTACAGGTAGCTGTTTATTTCACAACCCACACACACCACCACACACACACACACCCACACACACACACACACACACACCACACACATGCACACCAGAGAGACAGAGAGAGAGAGAGACACGGAGAGAGAGAGGAGACAGACAGACAGACAGACAGACAGACAGAGAGAGTTGTCTACGAGATGGGAGTTCCCATCCAATGGCAAGAGGGGTGAGTTACATGTAACCAGTTCACAGCATGACCTGTGGGACAAAACTGTCTGGGTGTGATGGGTCACAGATTACCTGGACTCTAAGATGTGACAGAACGACGATCATCCCGTCATTAGCAAGAAGAAAACGGATAGCAGCTTGAAGAACAAGAATGCCCTTCCTTTCCATCAATTTGAAGGAAATTGGCATTGAATGTCACACACATGCACACCAAATGAATTTTGTGTGTTGAGGGTTTCATGTGTGTGTGTGTGTGTGCGTGTGCGTGTGTGTGGTGTGTGTGCGTGTGTGGTGTTGTAGTGTGTGTGTCGTGTGTGTGTGTGTGTGCGGTGCGGGCGCGTGCGGTGCTGTGTGTGTGGTGTCGTGTGTGTACCGTGTGTGTGTGGTGTGTGTGTTGTGTGTGTTTTGAAATGTGTGTGTGGTTGTCGTCACTACGTTGTTTTAACTGTGAGATAGGGAAAAGCAAAATGATCTTTGTTTTTATTAGTCATACTCCTCTTGTGAGTTTTAACTTGAGATAAGGAAAAGCATATGCAACATCTTTAAACTTGGGGGGGGGGTGGGGGGGGGGGGGTAGGCGATCGGATATTAAGTACGTGTCGATTTTAAATTAACGTACGTGAAATTGTGTTGTTATTTTTTGGCTTAAAATCAATTACACCCCAAATGTAAAGTAGATGGGTGAAGTACAAAGAATAACACCTTATTCCAAATGTGACTGGAATAATTAAGTATCAAATACTTATCATGCGCATATACAGTTTACATAATTAATCTGTCTAAAAAATGAGAAAGGTAAAATGGTCTGCCAAAATACCGTGTGTCAGCAGAAACATCTTCATGATTAAGGCTGAATAGATCTTGTACGTTTCACTTTTGTTGCTCAGAACTTCAGTTCTTGAAGGAAAAAAATGAATGTTTGAGTGAGTAAAATAATAGTTTGCACCACTATCACAGAGATAGGATGGTATATTGATAACCAATCACACAACAAAAGCACGTTGGGCAGAACCTGTGCAGGCTCGATACCCAGTTCAGCAGGCGCACCCTGATCCAATCCATAATGAAAGACTTTGACAACCAAAGGTGAGTGGGAGGCACAGGAGCAAAAACGTCAGTTTTCAGAAGACCACACGCCAGCACCCACCCTTTAGCCTGGTCACCTTCCAAAGTCTGCCCTGTACCCCACACTGCAACAGATCCTGTTTTCAATGTGAGGATCAGCCTGTGTCATCCGCAGCCTTCGTAACCCACACCCCACACCAAGGGACGGCCAGAAGTCATGGTCATCTTTTTCGCCAGCAAAGACCAAACACCCCACAAAAGTAATTTTTGGTATTAGTAGCCCATTTCTGGAAAACGTGCTTATTTTCTGTATTAAAATGTACTCTGAAAAAATGTGTTTTCTATGTAAGGCTTTGGATTAGGGCACGGCGGTAGGGGGGAGGGGTTCCACGACACAACATCCAACAATCAGTGAGGAATATTATAGTTAGTTATCAAAAGAATGTGTACAAATCTGCAAGCGACCTATGAAAAAACAGACGTTTATGATCTCAATTTGAGAAATTAATTTGTGGTCACACACATTCACAGCAAATAAACAATAATTTAGCCACATTACCCATTTTCTCACATATGACATACATTCATATAGAGGAATTTGGATTTCAATTAAACATCTTCTCGGTTCATGAAATCAATGGACAGGGGGAATAAAACTTTGTTTAAATCTGACACTTCTGCATTTAACCGATCGATATCTTCGTCCTGACTGAAGAAGGTCATACTGATTTGCAAGAACGTGGGTCTGGTCACACGTAATCTTTCTTCGCTTTACAAACAACACGGCACCTGTATAGCTTTTCGTTTGTTACCGACCCGTCAAGTCGTTCTGCTCGCCCAGTCACAACCCCATCTTGAACCTTGCGTCCACCGCCTCCCCAGCGTTGGCCCCAGCCACCGCCACCCCCGTGCTTTGTCTCTGCCCCTCTTTCCTGTCCCCACAGCCCCCCTTGACCCCCTCCCAGCAGAGACCTGCACACACACCCATCTGGCGCCACTCCAGCGGCCCCCCCCCACCCGCCACGACACCCGCCCCTACCCCCTGGTGCTTCAACCCGTCCCTGGGCGTGCGCCCGTTTGACTGCCTTGGGCCGCGACCACACCCCACTTTGCTCTCCGCACGCCTGTGTCTTGGTCCCGCCCTCCTTCTCCACCCGCCCCTTGCTGACTTCCCCCCGCAGTTACTGACACCCAACGTTCTCTGCATTCGCCATCCGTTGCTTGTTGGTGTTGCCTGCCCGGCAACCCTCTGTGCGGCCCCTCACTCCCCGAGGCCCCCTCCCCACCCAAGCACAGCGCACCCAACCGCGCCCCCGAGGTGTTCGCCGGCTCGTGCCCCACCCCCCCCACACCCGAAACCCCTGCTGGCCCCCGCCCCCCCGGCACCACACAACCACCCCACCCCCCCGAAGCCCACCCCACACCCACCACACCCCCCCCCCCCCCAACCCCGACCCCACTCCCGCGCCCCCCCCGCTGTACAGCCCAGCCCCCCCCAATATCTGTTTGCTCTCGCTTCCTCCTGGGTCAGGTGCCCTGGCAACGGTTTGTTCCCTGTGTTCGTACGAAATCCACAGTTACCATACCATTAACCGAGGACAATTCTTTCCGACATTCATCTGCCCCCCCCCGCCTGTCCAGCCTCGACCACCCCCCCTCGCACGTCAGGTTCCTCCCTACCCACCCACCCCCCCACCCCAGCACACTGCACGATTGCCCACGTTTTTGTTGCCGCACGAACAGGGACCACACCCCCCGCCTCCCCCCCACCCAACCGTACGGCATTATTCTACTCCCCCACCAGGCGAACAGCAGACTACACCTCTCTTACACCCCCGTGCCCGCAGAGTCCCACAACCCCCGACTGTAACCACCACAACCCCCCCCCCACCCCCTAGGCACAAACACAGCCATCCGACTGCCAGCACCCGCCCCACCCCCGTACCACCAATGTGCACCCCAGAAGACCATTCATACGCTCCACCGGGCCCCCACCAACTATTTCGTTGTCCTCCCTTTTTACTCTTACCCACCACGTTGCCCCCACAACACCCCCCACCACCACCCCACTACCCTCCCTTGTCCCCCCACCCACCCCCCCCCTTCCCCACCCCAATAGAAGACCCTCCCCCACCCCCCTTGTACCGACCACCCTTAGGTTCTCACACCGACCCCCCTCGCCAAGTTCACCCCTTCAAGCAGCACCCCACCCCCCAACACAACCCCCCGCCCCCCCATCATTCCCCCCCACCATACCGCCCCTCGTTTTTCCCCTGCTTTGGCGTCCTGCCCCCCCCCCCCCCTTCACTGTCACCCTTCTTCCTCCAACCCACTCACCCCGCACCCCACCCTCACCTTCCCGTCCACCATACGACAGCCGCTTTTCTGCCCCAACTCCAACACCCTTTGTTTTTTCTCAGACCCAGCTGACTTTTTATCCCGTTCCTCCATCTCCTCTCCTGACCGTACCCCCCCCTGACAACATTTCCTGAACTGCCTCACCCCTCCTTCACACCCCTTCCCCTCCCCCACGCAAGAGCCCGTACACATCTCTCACCCCCTCACACACCCCGACCACTGAGCCAGGAGTGTCAACATCTCTTTCTCCCCCCTGTCAAACCACCGCGTCCCCTCTTTGCTTTCTACCCTACACCCTGTTTTGCCGGTTTTTGTAACCGCCGATCGTTTTATTGCCTGATGCAAAGCTCTTTTTCTCATTTCGCGTTATTTTCAGAGATTTTGTCCCCCCCCCGGTTTGTTCTTGGGCCCTTTTTGATTGTTTTCGTCGGTCCCCCTCCCTCGCCCCCCCACCCCCCCCACACGCCACCACCAGATCCCCCAACCCCCCACCCGCCCCACCCGCCCGCACACCCCCCCACCACACACGCCACCCCACCTCTCCAGAGTCTTGCCCCACCAACCCACCCACAGCACCCCCACCCTCCTGTCGTGGACTCCACCCACACGGTGGCTTCTCGTGCCACGCCAGAACATGTAACCCCTACTACACCAAACATAAACAACCCCCACCCACTGAGTGACAACCCCCACCCACCAACGACGTCCACCCTCCTCCCCACTATATTTTTAACCACCACACACACCACTACCCACCACACCACCATTCCCACACCCACCCACTCCAACGCCCACAACCACACTACATCACATCCTGTTCCACCCCCCACACACACCCCCCAACCGCCTGTCCATTCATTCACCCTTGCTTGTTGTACGGACCCAACCCCACACCCACTGTTGACCCCGTCCCCCCAGCCCTCCTCCCACCCCAAACTCCACCACCCCCCCCCTGCATGGGCCCCCCACGACCGCCCCCACCACCCACACACCCGCACCACTTCTCCTAGCAGAGCCCCACTGACACCCACTCCTTTACAGGGCACACACCTTCACCTACCTATCTGGTCCCGCCCCCTTAGAGCCTCACACGACCGAGAATTTCCCCCCCACCCCCGGGGACCTACACACCCAGCCCCAACCCCCACCCCCCTTTTCTGATACTTCTATATCCTTCCCCACAGTCCCCCTCGCCCCCTATCCGATCAGCAAGCCACTCCCCCTCTGCTACCTGGCTCTCATCCCTCATCGCGGCACCCCCCCGACCACGGACGCCCCTGCTTAGACACCGCTGAGGGGTTTTTTTTCACCCCCACAACACATATCCCCACTCCAACCTACTCCCCAATTCACCTACCTAACCCTATTACCACCCCTCTATAGAAGCTGTCCATGCTTACTCCTCTCTCTCGCTCTCTCTTCTAGCACGTCACTCTCTCTCTGATTGAATCCTCCATGTCAGCCCCAGGCATAGCGGCTTTCTGTCCTTAATGCTGCTAACCACTCTCTCTCTCTCTCTCTCTCTCCTCTCTCTCTCTCTCTCTCTCTCTCTCCTCGTCTCTCACTCTCTGTGTGTGTGTGTGTGTGTGTCCCTCCTCTTCTGTGTCCCTCCTTCTCCTCTCACCCCTGTTCATCCTCTGCCCTCCCTCCTCTCTGTCCCCCGTCCCTCCCTCCCTCACTCCCTCCCCCCTCCCCCTCCCTCTCTCCTCTCTCCTGTCTCTCCCCTCTCTCCTCTCCCTGCCTCCCTCCCCTCTCCTCTCTGCTCTCTCTCTCTCTCTCTCGCCTCCCTCCTCTCTCTCTCTCTCTCTCCTCTCTCCTCTCCACTCTCTCTCTCTCTCTCTCCAGTCCTCCATCTCTCCGTCCGTTCCCTCCCTCCTTCTCTCTCCCTCTATCTTTCTCTCTTCTCACTCTCCTCTCTCTCTCCTCCCTCCCTCCTCCTCCGTCTCTCTCTCTCTCTCTTCGCCTCTCTCTCTCTCTCTCTCTCTCTCATCTCTCTCTCTCTCTCTCTCTCTGTCTCTCTCTCCCAGGGCAGGGTGAAAAAAAGCATGCGCAATTTGCTTATCTCATTACCCAGGTAAAATAAAATTTCGTTTGTTTGTTCGTTCTCTCTTCCTCCCCCCCCCCCCATCTCTCTCTCTCTCTCTCCTCTCTCTCTCTCTCCTCTCTATTTCCCTACCTCTATCTATCTCTATCTATCTATCTATCTCATCTCTCAGGTCGCCTCTTTGTAGCAGCCCACACGCTCAGTGGCTGTGCGGATAGTCACCTCATTAGCTGGGTCATTTGCTGACTGGTGGGGAGAGCGACCAGGGACTGTCGGACAGACTGACTGATTGTGATCAGCCCCTGTGCATTGGCAACGCTCTTTCATTGCATATGCACGCAGCCAATTCAGTGAGACAGACAGTCTCACACTAGTACACTTGTGTCCGAGTCAGCGCATCAGTCCACATTTATGTCTGTCCTGTTCTGTCATTGAGTGCAGTCAGTGGACATAATGAGTTCAATTTGCATCTCACACACATTCAGTCATATTAATCATGCAGATGTGTGTGTTGCCATCCAGTTCATTGTTAATGGCTTTATGTGGATCCCTGTGCGTGTGGACATCTATTTTCATGTTTACAGCTGGATATCAAGGGTGTCTATGTGTCTTGAGTATCACACCTCTGTTCTGCTTATGACTAGAATGAAGGAGTAACTACGAGGAATTGGACTTCCAGAATATCAAATCCCGTGCGTTTTTTTTTTGCTTGTTTCGTGAGTGTGTGGGTGCTTTTGTTTCTTTGTATGTATGTTTGTTTGTTGTTTGTTTAGGCATGGAGGGGGGAGGGGGGGGGGGGGGGGGGGGGGGGGGGCTGAGAGAGGACAGTGTTTATGGTTCATGGACATATAAAAAATTGTGTGTGTGTCTGTCTGTCTGTCTGTCTGTATGCATGCATATCCATGTCGTTGTGTGTGTGTGTGTGTGTGTGTGTGTGTGTGTGTGTGTGTGTGTGTGTGTGCGTGTGTATGAGAGAGAGAGAGAGAAAGAGAGAGAGAGAGCCACATCCAACTCGACCCGTCTCAACTGTATTTCTTGTAATAATAGCACATACATATATTCAAAATCAATTAAAACAATAACAATAACAACATAAAAACAATAGTAATAATGATAATGAGGATGAGCATCATGATTATGCTAAAGATAGAAGAAGAAGAAGAAGAAGAAGAAGAAGGACAATAATAAATAATACCACTACCACTACCACTACTACTACCTACTACTACTACTAATACCACCACTACCATTGATATTACCACTACTACTACTACTACTACTACTAATTATTATTATTATTATCGTTATTGTTATTATTAATATTATAAAACCTACGTAAAAGTCAACTGTCCTGTCAACAATTAAATACACAGATTTTAAGTAGTAGTTTCTGATTAGTATGCACAGAGTGGGGCTTCCAATCTGATTTTGTTTCATTATCAGGCAAACACACAAACACACACCCACACACGCGTGCGTGCGCGCGCGCACTTGACTCACGCATGCATGCATGCACATAAAAAGAGTGAAGAGAGTATTTGACTAGTTGAGTTCGTTTTGGGAGAGCGTTAGTGACTTCGCTGTAAACTCGACTGTGACTGACTTCGCTGTAAACTCGACTGTGATTGTACGAGCTCTCTGTCGTTCTAATGATGACATGAAAACTGTTGGTATCACCACCACGACGTGGTATGTTGTCTTTTCCCTCACTGAATCACACCATTCTACGGCTGTGGCTCCGTTGTTTCCTTTTCGCTGAATGCCTCACACAATTCTACAACAGTGACGCCATTGTCCCTTCATCTCTCGACCTGTCACGCTGTTCTACAGCTACAACTTTTGTTGTTTCTTTTCCCTTGCTGTGTCACGCTATTCAGCGGCACTAACTCTGTTGCTGTCTATTCCTTACCGTGTCATACTATCCTACGACTGTGATTCCATTGTGTCCTTTATCGCCTGCGTTTCACGCTGTTCTACAGCCATAACTTTGTTGGTACCCTTTCCTTCGCTTGTGACGCTGTGTGACGCTGTTCTACGGCCCGTAACTCTGTTGTTTTCTTTTCTCTTCCTGTATCATGTTAGTCTGCAATTGTAAGTCAGTTATTTGCTTTTCTCTCGGTGTGCTGTTTTTACAGCATACACAAGCACACTCACACACATATAGGCCCATCTGTGCGCATATTTGTATATACACACACGTGTACACTAACCACACACGCACACAAAGATTGTAAAGACTCGGAGAATGTAAAGTACGTACCCAAGCTGGCCAGCGCGTTGGACTGATGGGGCGGTCAGATATTTGCTAAGACCCTCTTTTTAAATTTTCACAGCTTAGTCACTAATTCAGTTATACATCAGTTTAAAATCGTGCGCAATCTTGTCTCGAAACTTAGAGAGGTGACGTAGCGTTTATGGACTAGTCCGCACGTAGTGACACGTCTTTGATGAAAGTGAAACTGATTTCAGTCTCCACAGATTCCGTTGTGCTAGTGCCTGATATCGCACATCGGCAGAAGCCAGAGGAGCTTTGGAATCAATATGAACTGTAGACACCAGACATTGAATTTGCCGGGGAGGGCGCCTTGGTCTGTTATCTTCAGGTTTTGTTCTGCCATTTGCTTGGCTTCCTTTCCACTCTTTGTTTGAGATTGTCTTGCCAACGCCAGACTCTTGCAGATAGAGACAGACAGACAGACAGACAGACAGACAGACAGATAGCCCACTTCCCACAAACGACCCAACATTGTTTGCCGTACGAAGTGCCCTCCGGAATGTTGCGCTGATCACAAACGATGATGACAACTCAAGTCGTCTGCTGGTCTCTGGAGGGAAGAGGTGTATGGGAGAGAATACAGGGAGGATATTAGTGGGGGGAAGTATCTCTGTGGAGAATCTTGCAGCGATTTCCATCTGTGTTGCAGCGGTATGTTGGCACTGCGGAAGTGGAGAGGTCGGGTGGTGGGCTCTCCTCGCTTTCTGTTCTTCCTGCCTTCGTGACGCTGCAAATAATGATAGTTCATCTCTGTCTCTGTCTCTCACTCTCTGTTTGTCTCTCTCTCTCTCTCTCTCTCTCTCTCTCTCTCTCTCTCTCTCTCTCTCTCTCGCTCTCTCTCCGACCAAGTGCAACAGTTTTACAAAATAAAGTAACTGACACGTTCAAACAAAACAAGCATTCCAACAGTCCAGTATGCACACACACACACACACACACACGCACACACACACACACACACGCACACGCACACACACACACACACAGGCCCATATGTCAGACTTTTCTTCTGGGGTGGGAAGGAGAAAGGATGGAGTGAGGAGGGATGACATGGTTGAACTACTACTTTCACCCTAAGTAAACCCTGTACGCCAACCAGACATAAATGAAAGGAGCAGGAACATCCTCTTTTGAGAAAACAAACAGCAGTATCGAACATGTTTTTTTCGGTGTCATTACTTTCTCTAGTTTCTCCTTTCAGAGTGACCACATTATTATGATTGTTACGCTAGTTATTCTTTTTAACTTGTTGGCACTATTTCAAGCGCTGCTAGACAGTAGACTGGCACAATCATAATCGTCATCACCAATTTTGTCATCATCAGCAAAATTATAATAGCTATCCTAAATATTTTGGTGCAGTGTATAGCTGATATCTGCAATCATTTAATGATTATGTCCCATTCTAGTATGAGTCAAAAGCAGCAAAGCCAGGAAATCAGTAAGTGTACACTTACAGAAAAGAGGAAAGAGTAGCAGTGAGTGGCGACAAACATACCCTGCACTTCTTACAAAGACACACCACATAAGATATAATATCTGATAGAAAAAAGTTTTCTTAGCAATTCAGGAATTTCCTTCTATCGGTAGCTTGTCTTAACTTCGTGATGCTAGTTCATGAGGAAGCCTATATCTTTAAAGGAAAATTGACAGAACAGTGAGTTTTTGTCTTGTCTCGTTTATGTTATCTTGTGTTGTCTGTGTTATCTTGTCTCATCTGTGTTATCTTGTCTTGTCTGTGGTATCTTGTCTCGTCTGTGTTATCTTGTGTCGTCTCAAGCATGGGATCAACTTTCTAGAAACAAAACACAACTGTCCACTATCTCCCAATCTCATCGTCATTTTCTTACTGATTAAAAGATTGTTAATTAATTGTCACAGTGAAGTCAATGACTTGCATGTTCTGAGTGCATTCTGCACTTGAATCTCTGTACCAGTATGATCAACAGAGCTACCCTCAAGATTTAGAGGAGCAATGAAATGGTACAATCCTGGCTACCTGGAAACGAACCACGCAGTAAGGATGCCCTGTAACTTGGTTGTCCCTCTCATAAGACCGTGGTTGCTTCACAACACCCCAAATCCAGCGACTCTCTTCCCACCCCCTCACTTCTTTCCTTGTCTCACTCCCTCATCTCGTCTCTCCCCCACCTGTCAGTCAGAGGAACTGTCAGTGATCACCATCGTCACCATGGCAACTTCGTGCAAATAATGACGTTGCTTCAGTCTTCCGTGTTTGCCTGAGGCAGGGTGGCTTTCCCTCATTTGCGCTGCTAACAAGATATTACCTCCCTTCCTTTCTTTGTCTGTCAGCTCGCCTCTTTGCCCCGGTGCAGTCCATCAACTCCTGGACTGCATGGTCACTTTACCTCAACAGCTGGGTCACTCACCAGTTGGAGAGGACAGTGACTGCTGACTGGCAGGGACAGGCTGACTGATTCTGGTTGTGTGGGTTATGTCCTCTCAGACGCATATGGACGCAGCTGATTGGATGAACCAATCTGGGAATCATGCCCACCAATCTATCTGCTTCCATCTGCATCAGTGTGTTGGTCCATGTGTATGTCTCTACCCTCCTGTCTTGGACTGAGTTCAGTTTACGTAATTTACGTTATATCTAATGTAATTTACCCCTTTGAGCACCAAGGTGGCAATAATGCAAGAACTAGATCAGTGCTGATGCATAATTTTCCACCAAATGGAAGCAAGCTAATGTATTTTGGCTGACTCTTTACTGTGTGATGAGGAGGAAAACACTTTTTAGGTTTATTTTACGCAAGCCAGCCAGATCACTGCTTTAGAAAATTATTACATTATCAGTAATTGAAGAGGCTATTAAATCAACAAGCGTTGCAGATGGTTAGCATCCCACAGCAGCTGGTGTTATAAAGGTTGCTATCATTCAAGCGTGTAATGATGTCCAGACTAGGTGTCTATGGCCAGGCATCAATCTAATTATGCATAGATATGCATTTTTGTGTTTGCAACTGGAGAATGATATCACCATGAGTCTGCGTGATATACCTACATCTGTTTGTTTCTTACTGACGATATGGACTGATATGATTACGACGTGTTGGAATGAAATACCAGAATACCAGTGTGAGTATGTGCGTGTGGAGTTCTTATTGTTGTTTGTTGTTGTAGTTGTAGTTGTTGTTGTTGCTGCTGCTGCTGCTGCTGCTGCTGCTGCTGTTTTTTTGCCGTTGTCATTGTTGTAGTTACTACTCCTGCTGCTGCTGTGCTGCTTTCAAAGTGTTATTCTTATTGTTGTTGTTCCTTTGGCTGAATTGCAGTAAGTTAACAAATCACGACTGGACACTATTCAATGCCAACATTTAGTTACTGCTTTGGACAGAATATTGGCAACACCATGTTTTGGACAGAACCAGTATTTTATCTTCTTCTCCTTCTTCTTCTTCTTCTTCTTCTTCTTCTCTTCCTATTATTATCATCATCATCATCATCATCATCATCATCATCATCATCATCATCATCCATGTTGTTGTTGTTCTGTTGTCAGTGTTGTTGTCCATTGTTCCTGATAGTCAAAAACAGTTTACTTTGACTCTCCATACTTCCACTGTTTCCCTACTAGAGACACACTCGTGTGTCTTCAAGCAAAAACTTGTGGGAGACAACCAGGCAGTAGCACGCTGTACATCTGGCAATATCTGCACCATCCTGCCGGCGATGGGTCAGGGTTCCAGTCCCCGAGGAGACAGAGCAGCAGCACTGGGCCGCTGTGATGAATGTTTGGGCTCAGTTTCTGTCACCGTCGCTCACTCTCTCTATTTGTCCTAGGTCGCCATCGCCGTCTAGCTCTCACGTCATCGCGTCCGGGGTCGGCTTGTCTGCCATGTTCATCCGGGTCGTCTGTCATATTAGTCAATAGAATGCAGGCGCGTAGTTACAACGACCGCAGTCACGGGGGACATAGCTGTAGGTTTTGAGAGAAATAGCTGGGGATGCACTTCGGGGATGTCAGGAGGTTACAGATGTGAATCTGTAACTCTTACAGCACATGCCTGTGTGTGTTTGTATGTGTGTGTGTGTGTGTGTGTGTGTGTGTGTGTGTGTGTGTGTGTGTTAGACAGATAGACAGGCAGATGGATATGCCGGTTACTCTTGTTAGTACTGATTTACTCAGTACTGTTACAGAAAGTATTCGTTTATTCTTTTGCTAGCCCAAAGAAAGACTGCATTTGAAAACCAAACATGACGGAAAACTTGGTAAACCATTAAGCAACAGATATGTTCTCTTGTGGATCAAGCGAAAAGAATAGTAGGAATAGACCTGGAATGATTTGAGTGCATGAAATGGTCAATATCTACGAAGATTTTTTTTTTTCCAACAATCGATATGCCTCTTGGTTTGCCCAGGGAGGCAGCCAGTCAGTCAGTATGAGCGGAGAGGAGATGAGAGGAGAGGATGGTGGGGGGAGAGACAGAGACAGAGAGAGACAGAGACAGGGGGTTTATCTCTCTCACACCACAGCAGGAGGAGACAGATTAAGAGACAGAGACAGAGAGGTTAAGTCCTAACACCACTAGCAGGAAAGTAAAGGATAAGCATAGTTTTACAGCAGTGTAGTAAAAAAGCATACAAAAGGAAAATAAAAGAAAATACAGATATACATAAGTAAACTGTAGGGGGGGGGAAAAGAATGGATGGATGGACACGAGGAAAAATCTATCAGACGAGGCAATGCAATCTATCCAAAGAATGGGATACAAGATGCGAGAAGCTGAGAGGGGGTGGGGGGGTAGGGGGGGGGGAGTATCGAAGGGGGGAGATTCGAAGGCCAAGACACTACAGATGATGGCTGGAAAAAAAACTTGATTTTTTAACCTAGTTCCATTAGCTTACTTTAATATAAGGTCCTCTTCACAAGTGATCTTCCCTTTCTCTGCACATTTGATATGAACCTCTTAGCAATGGGGGTGGGGGGGATGGCGAGAGAGAGAGAGAGAGAGAGAGAGAGAGAGAGAGAGAGAGAGAGAGAGAGACGAGGACGAGAGGGGAGACACGATAGACAGAGAGAGAGAGAGAGAAGAGAGAGAGAGAGAGAGGAGAGAGAGAGGATGAATTTCCAAATGATTTTGAAAACTTGAATTAACAGAAAAATGTCAGTTATTTTAGCTTTTCCTGTCTATCCGCGACAGCTATGATCAGTTACCATCCACAAAATTCACCAGTGTTGTGTGAACGAGGAAAAGAAACACATTCAGCAGAGACGTGCGTGGCCAAAATTTGCATGTGGTCACAGATTGTAGGAGGATGTCCTCATAAGCAATAAAATGCAAATGTGCCCATTGTCAGTAACGGGCCAGGTACTCTCATACACACAAACTCTCACTGAGTGAGAGAAAGGGTTGAGAGAGACAAAGACAGAGAGAGAGAGAGAGGGAGAGAGAGAGAGAGAGAGAGCATGGTCTATCTGGAAAATACCTAATGAAGTCAAATCACCCTTTCGACTAAAATTGCAAAATATACGAACGTCTAACAGTTCGCAGTAAAGCATTGGCTCTAAGGTTCTAATTTCCGCACTTTAGTGCAACTTGTGCAGTTCAGCCATCACAAGAACACACATAAAAAACCGCACAGAGCAATACTCCCCAAGCGGCCATCGGCTGCTAATCCGTCGGGTCCTCTGGCTCCCCACGTCTGTCTGGAGGTCTGAGATTGACTGAAGGTTTCGTCACTTCCGTCTGTCACTTCCTGTGTAAAATTGTGCCTGTATCCACCTTTACTGAAAAAAAAAAAATCCTTTCTTTCCTTTTAAATGCTCTCTTCAGCAATTGCGTCTCTCTCTCTCTCTCTCTCTCTCTCTCTCTCTCTCTCTCTCTCTCTCTCTCTCTCTCTCTGTTCCCCCCCCTCCCCCCTCCCGCTGTTTCTCATTTCAGCACAGTTTACACTTCTTTCTCACTTTCTCTCTCTCTCTCTCTCTCTCTCACACACACACACACACACACACACACACACACACACACACACACACGCACGCACGCACGCACGCACACACACACACACACACACACACACACACACACACACACACACACACGTTGCAACTTACTGGAAATCCGGGCGAACAAATGGATTAGGACCCCCAAGTACATTTGGCGATTGTTCTGTCAAAACTGCTTAGCACAGATTACTCCCAAAACTAAGCTGAGCTCACTGATGTAATGGTTGTGATTTTGATTCAATTACCCTACGCCAAACGCACCACCACAGAGGAGTACATTTGTTCTTGACAGAGAGAGGGGGGAGGGAGAAAAGGCGAAAGACAGACAGGTAGACAAACAGACAGAGTTTACAATGATGAACCTTAAAAACAGCCACTTTCCCCAAGCATGGCCTACACCTGGAGAAAGAACAGTCTAAATTCAAAAAGAAAAAGAAACGTTGGCCATCAAATTCCTTCTTGCATGAAAAAGGAAACTGCAGATAGAGCAGAACCAGTATTAAAATGCAGCATGTTTATGAGGAAGTGTGTATGTGCCTACTTTTTGTCTTTTGCTTGTGTTGGCTGATAAAGACATAATTGTTGAAAAAGTCATCTGTGTGTTTCTGATGCATTATGGCATTATGTAAGTGCTAACTGCATCTTGTGTGTTCACTGATTTTGGCCCTGCAGAGATTTGCTTTCTCATTTAAGGATCATGAGCCGACGAAAGGCGTTTGTAGTACACGCGTGACTACTGTACCTCGCTTGAAATTAAATTCTAATCAATACATATAATTTGTAAAGCAAGCGATCCCATGGAGCCATATCAGGGCTGTCACATAACACACACAGCTAGAAAGATCCACTTCAAAATCTGGTCACGCTCATTTCTGATCAATTCATTTCGGTTCCACTGTACTCGTGAGATGCCACAAGCAGAGCCAAAGACATCGAAGACCAAAGGCTGGGCAGTCGGTTCCAACAATGATTTTGTATAGACAATGTAATCCAATGTAGAGTACATTTTACATGACGGACACCTGCGTAATTCACCTCGTGGTTCTCAAAGACATTGTAATGGGACATCCAGGAAGCTCTTGATAGCGAATAAACGTCGGACTATTATTGATCACAGTTCTTCATACTAAGCTGCATAGGTCAAAACCGGCACAATTTGTTTATTATAAAGTTTCCAAATGAAGTGCCAGTCAGTATGAGAGAGAGAGAGAGAGAGAGAGAGAGAGAGAGAGAGAGAGAGAGAGAGAGAGAGAGTTTAACGAACGTAAAGGACCTCAAAGAAAATCGTTATTATTTTCATAAAACTCCGTTTAAATTCTCTGTTCTGTTGCCTTTTCTAAACTTTGGCATTTGATAGTTGATAGCTGCCTATTTGATGACAACCCAAACTATTGCATTCCATTGATGAGTGGACGGCAACCTAAATGACAGCCCAAGCAGCCCAAATCGTTACAAGTTTGCAAAGGATGCCATCTGTTGGGGGATTAGTTTGTGATGTCCATAAAATAATACAGCTAGTCCCTAATTTTGGAGGAAGCCCACAGTTTGTAAACACTCAAAACAGAGAGGGAGAAATGGACAGAAGGGAAAAAAAAGGTCAACAGAGAAAAAAACTCACGAACTAGATGCTTGGAAAAGGGAATGGAAGGAAGAACTACGTGTTTAATTTCACGCTTGATCTAGCAGCAATATTGGGACATATTGATGAGGCCAGACACTTAAACCATGGCTAGATTTCCCCCCCCCCACCCCCATCTTCACTGCCATTCCACCCCCACCCCTACCCCCGGCCTTGGGATTCTCTCTCCTTCTGCGTCCTTAAACTCCCCCTACCCCTTCCTGTCCTCGTTCTCTTCCATTGGCCCTCACCCCCTTCCCTTTAATTACTACTCACTGACCACCCCCTCAGTCCTCGTCACATTTCCTTCGCTTACCCCTTCTGATTCCCTTCTATTTGCTTTTTCAGAGATGTGTGTGTGTGTGTGTGTGTGTGTGTGTGTGTGTGTGTGTGTGTGTGTGTGTGTGTGTGTGAGAGAGAGAGAGAGAGAGAGAGTTAAAGAGAGACAGAAAAAGAGACAGGCAGACAGACACAGACAGAGAAGAGACAGACAGACAGAAAGGGAAGAGACAGACGTGAGAGAGAGAGAGAGTGAAAGAGAGAGACAGAGAAAGAGATAGACAGACAGACCAGAGACAGACATGAGAGAGAGAGTGAAAGAGAGACAGAGAAAGAGGCAGACAGAGAAGAGACAGAAGACAGAGAAGGGACAGACGTGTGTGTGTGTGTGTGTGTGTGTGTGAGAGAGAGAGAGAGAGAGAGAGAGAGAGAGAGAGAGAGAGAGAGAGAGAGAGAGAGAGAGAGAGTTGAATTGAATTCAGGTAGTGGCGCAGATAGAGAGAAAACTAACGTTTGGAGACATCATCATTTTCAGTTGCTTATAAACGTGAAAGGGCAACATTTTATTGCCCTCGCCCATGAGAGGCTTCATCAGTAGGAAAATGTGTCCAATCCTGAAATCAGCAAGACATTAATCGTCATTCCGTTTGTCTAAGAGGTCCATAACAATATGGACTATGGCTGTACAAAATACCTGTGTCTTTCTCTCGTCAGGGGTTCTCACTCATCCTGAAGCTTACCGACCCATTCTAATTCTGCGTACAGTCTGTAGCACAGATTGGAGAACCCCCTCACAAACGTCAGACTTAAACTGACACTGATTTATGATTTGCAACTGCAGCTGTAATCCGAAGCAGCACTTTCTACTTACGACAGTGTTTTAGTCCCAAATGATAAAAACACATTTGAAGAAAACTCTCGCTACTACTTCTGATGATTCGTATCCTATCTAACCAGAAAAAATGGAAATACTGACATGGAAAAATTTGGATCTTTCAACGTTTCCTGACAATCCACTGTAAGCATTCCAAACACTTATCGAGCTTTTTGAACTTTGACACCAACAAACATATTCGCCATGACCTCACTGCCTAAAACAACACTACAAAGCTGAGTTGAGCCATGTCTGGTTTCTCCCAGCTCCCAGGGCATCTTTACTGGCAGATCTACGTCGAGTAAAGATGTCACTGCTGCTGTCATGTGTTTGTCTTCTCCAAATTGTCACTGTCGGGCCACGTGCCTCACATAGTATAGAAAGTATACAAATACACATGCAAAGCAAGGTACAAGTCATGCATATAATACAAACAAGATGAAATATAAGTTTACGTTGTGGATAAGTATATCTTCTGCAGACGTTACAGACAACATACATAAAAATGCGTAAAACAACACTCCCCAAAGTGTTGTTAAGAGCAGAATAACGGACAACTAAAATTCACAAACCATAGTTCAAAGACTGTTTTCAGCAGCATATCAGACATAGAAAAAGCACGAAACAATACACTCACGGGACAAAAGTCTGTCCCCTCTCGACTACCTACAGGCACCTGTTGCTGAAAACTTATTATTCTTACCTTTAGGCTAGACTTAACATGCTAGTTCTTGGTAATCTGGCCCTTCCAACTCAAAACATGCTGACAGCGTCTCGGTAGAGTCACAGAGGGAGTGGAGGTAGACAACAGTCAGTTGATTCCAGCAAGTGGTGTGTGCACAGCGCAGATCTGCGACAATATTGATGCGGCGATTTTGTTTTCTCACGTGAGTCTTAGGGACTTGCCACACATTCTCGATCGGATTTAGATCTGGACTATTCAGGTGGCCAGAAAAACACGGGAACTTTCTGCTGTCGCTTCCAGGTCTCGGTGTGAGCCGAGCGGTGAACAGAGGCGTTGTCTTTTGCAGGGTACCAGCGTTTGTTTGGGTAGTGGTCGGCGACAAACGGCAGAAAGTTGTTTTCCAGCACATCAGTGTACTTCTGACTGTTCATACTGCCTTCCACGAGCACCAGTGGTCCAACTCTGTCATACGAAATGCATCCCCACACCATCTATTTCAATGCAGTCTTCAGGTCAAGATGGACGCTGCACAGAGAAAGCACTGACCACTTCTCTTCGACTTTCTTCCATAGTTTTACATGTCCATTGGGTTTGATCACAATGGTCATTTCATCACTGAAAATAATATATTTTTTCCACTGATTTTTCACAGTCCAGAGAAGTTTACTCCCACAGTACCACAGTACTGCAGCTGCTTCTTTCTGTTCACTTCCGTGATGACTAGTTTCTTCACTGGGGGATGCTTTGAATAGCCAAGTCCATGCAGATTTCGCTTGATGATCTTTGGCTGACTTCAACGGAGGTTGATGCACGGATGTCGGCTTAAATTTCAGAAACTGTGGTACATCTGTCCCGTTGTACGATCTTTGACAGTGCAGACACGCACCTGTTAGTGAACGCGCCGGCCTACCTCCTAGGTTTGTTATCTACTGTTTTTCTGTCACAATAGCGCTTGTAAACTTCCCCAACGGTTGACCTGTTCAAGTTCAACACATTGCCACCTCCAACACCCGAAGCCCCTGGTCTATCAACAACAAAATGTGTTTTTGTCGTCTCCTCTGTGAGCTGTTTGTTTGCAAATGCCATGCCAGATCTAACAGCAAACCGCAACCACCAAAGACAGTTCAACGATTTTTTTTTACCTCACACAAAAGAGTACACTTGTGAAAATGACGTCAGTGGTTTTCGTTACACAAACATGTCACCAACGCTGAAATATTGGGTAGACAATCTAGTGGAAACAGCCACTTCAAATGTGTCCGCCATGGAGGGGACAGACTTTTGTCCCCTCTGTACTGTACTCTACAGAATGTTGTCAACGGTAGAATAACCTACACAAAGAAATGCACAAACCATACTCCCCAGAGTGCTGTCAACAGCAGAATAGCAGACAGAAAGAAATGCACAAATTGTACTCCCCAGAGTGCTGTCAACAGCAGAACAGCAGACACAAAGGTATGCACCAGCTATACTCCCCAGAGTGCGGTCAATAGCAAAAGGGACATACAAAAGCACCATCCAATGCTCACCAGAGTGCTGTCAATAGCAAAAGGGACATACAAAAGCACCATCCAATGCTCACCAGAGTGCTGTCAATAGCAAAAGGGACATACAAAAGCACCATCCAATACTCACCAGAGTGCTGTCAATAGCAAAAGGGACATACAAAAGCACCATCCAATGCTCACCAGAGTGCTGTCAATAGCAAACAAGAGACATACAAAAGCACCAACAATACTCACCAGAGTGCTTTCAATAGACAAAAGGGACGTACAAAAGCACCAAGAATACCCCCCAGAGTGCTGTCAATAGAAAAAGGGACATGACGATTTTCGCGAACCAATACTCCTCAGAGTGCTGTCAACAAAATAACAGACATCACACCATTTCACGAAACAATACTCTCCAGAGTGCAGTCAACAAAAATAACAGACATGGCAAATTTCACCAAACAATACTCCCCAGAGTGCAGTCAACAAAATAACAGACATGGCATGAATTTCGCCAAACAATACTTCTCCAGAGTGCTGTCAACAAAATAACAGACATGACAAATTTCACCAAGCAATACTCCCCAGAGTGCTGTCAACAAAATAACAGACATGACACAATTTCACCCAACAATACTCCCCAGAGTGTTGTCGACAGGCTGCATATTTACTATCGCTGCAATCTTTTTCAGCTTCCTCAGTTATGGTACCTTAGTTCTGGCACTGATTTTATTCAACATTGATCGCTCTGATCCTCTCTGATTTCCTCTCTCCTCTGAAGTCATTAGCGGCCCTAACGTACAACATGGCATCCTCGCAGAGTTTGATGGACTATGTATGACCCTCGGAAAGGATGACTACAGCAGTGTTCTCGCTTAGTTATCCGACTTTCATGCATTTGAGACATTGGGTTTCATGACCATCTTGTCAAAGTGCCACAGACCAAAAGGAAACCGGTAAAATGTCCGTCCCCACCGTGCATCTCAAACCGCAAGTCCAAAAACATGTTTGAGACTTCTAACACGTAGAAAGAAGCATCTGAATTGACAATAGTTCTGTATTAAGTATGTCAAACTTTGACAAGTTTCTTCCACATGCCTGTGGCACCCAGAAAACGTACACGATGTTGTGAAGTCTACACACTGGTCACACTTTCCTGACAAAACGTACACAATGTTGTGAAGTCTACACACTGGTCACACTTTGCTGACAAAACGTACACAATGTTGTGAAGTCTACACACTAGTCACACTTCGCTGACAAAACGTACACAATGTTGTGAAGTTACACGCTGGTCACACTTCGCTGACAAAACGTACACAATGTTGTGAAGTCTACACGCTGGTCACACTTCGCTGACAAAACGTACACAATGTTGTGAAGTCTACACACTGGTCACACTTTCCTGACAAAACGTACACAATGTTGTGAAGTCTACACACTGGTTACAATTTGCTGACAAAACGTACTCAATGTTGTGAAGTCTACACACTGGTCACACTTCGCTGACAAAACGTACACAATGTTGTGAAGTCTACACACTGGTCACACTTCGCTGACAAAACGTACACAATGTTGTGAAGTCTACACACTGGTCACACTTCGCTGACAAAACGTACACAATGTTGTGAAGTCTACACACTGGTCACACTTTGCTGATAAAACGTACACAATGTTGTGAAGTCTACACGCTGGTCACACTTTCCTGACACGGGCTGAGCTGTTAAAGCGTGGACAGGCACCGCACAGCATGACTTGTACAAACCAGTCGGTATGACACTTTTTTTATGCTGGACCTCAAGTCATCAGGTAAAACCTTTTTTTTCCATACTATCTCATGGGATGTTAATGTTCTGAAGGAATGCCACTTGATTTGATCTGACCAGTCGATGTTATTCCAAGCAAGGGCTTCATTTTGAATTTTAAGATCAGAGTTTGATGTCTACAAAATTCAGAGGTTGTCTGGCTTCCAACCTCAGTGTGGCTTCCCTGTCGGCTGGGCATAAACTTGATGTCTCTGAGATGGCTTCAGCCACGACGATTTCTGCTATTGACTTTACTTTGTTTTTGTCTGTCCACAGTGTCGACTGTGAACAGTGCAAGTGCGGCAGTGCTTCAGACATGACTATCTCTGTCACTGACTTCACTAGACATTGCTTCAGACATGACTCTCTCTGTCACTGACTTCACTAGACAGTGCTTCAGACATGACTCTCTCTGTCACTGACTTCACTATGCTCCTTTTTTGTCCACAACGTCCGTTACTCT
>JADBJO010000017.1:500000-520000 GCA_016801955.1 Conus betulinus
ATTGTGTTGTTTTCTGTTTAAGCTTCGGAAGGGCGGAAGGGAGGTTGGTTGCTGAGGGAATACAGTCGAAAAGAAAAAAAAAAACAGTAAGCTGCTTTGGTACTGTCTCTCCCTTAGCACCCTTGCACATTTATATCATTGGATAGCGCGCTGTATAAATCGTCCTTTGTTATGATTTTAAGATTGGTGTTTATCCTTTCACTTGTTGACTCTCATTAAAACTTAAACGTTCTGCTGAGGACGTGTTCTAGATTGTAATCATCATTGGCATGCCAAAGTATGTGTGCTATCATACCATTGCTTACAACCTTAGCAACCACAAGACCTCTCAGTACAGAACATTCTATCAGAGATTGTTAACCCACAATCTGCGAGGAGTGTACGGTTACAAAATTGTACAAATCTGCTAGCGAACTATGAAAAACAGACGATCAGAGAGAAATGAACCCAGCGGCATTTAATACAAAGACATACCCCTGTTCAGGAACAACCACCTCCAAGACAGGAAAATGTCCTGACGCTTTTTGAGTAATTCATTATCTTCTTTTTGGTCAACAGATTATCCCTTCTTGATGTAATAATTCGTTAGGAAGCACACAGCGTTATAGAAATATGAACAGAGCAGCAAGATTAGTATGACGCAGGACGAAACGCAATGAAAGATTGGGAAAAAAACCTATCTGTTTTACGCAGGACTAAAAGCAATGAAAGATTGGGGGAAAAAAAAACTATCTGGTCACTGCCTTCTACTGTCAGTGATTTCACCCACAGGGGGATTTCAAATTTGCATGCCTTGGATGCAATGTGCATGCTCCACTAGCATTTTGTTGTCTTATTCACAGGAGGGGAGGAGCAGCTTCAAGGATCAAGGGAGGAACAAGTGGTATAATCCTGTCCACTGGCTACAGCCAGTTGCACACTAAAGCAAGTCTTAACTCTGGTGTCACCCGTCATCAAGCAGTGAGGACTTAACAACCCTCAGAGTTCATTCATCCACACACCCCATGCTCCTCTCACAAGCTACCCACCCTTGCTCTCTCTCTCTCTCTCTCTCTCTCTCTCTCTCTCTCTCTCTCTCTCTCTCTCCCCCCAGTAAGAGGAGATGTCAGTGATCACAATCGTCACCATCGTTGATGCGTGCAATGATTACGTTGATTCAGTCCTCCAAGTCAGTCCAAGGCTTTCTCTCATTACTGATTCTCTCTGATTCTCTCTCTCTCTCTCTCTCTCTCTCTCTCTCTCTCTCTCTCAGGTCGCTCTCTCTTTGAGCAGCCCACCACAGGTCAGTGGCTGTGCGGATAGTCACCTCATTAGCTGGGTCATTTGCTGACTGGTGGGGAGAGTGACCTCTGACTGTCGGACAGACTGACTGATTGTGATCAGCCCCTGTGCATTGGCAATGCTCTCTCATTTGCATATGGGTGCAGCTAATTCTTTAATACATCTCAACCGATAATCTCGCACTAATACACTTCTGTCTATGTCGGCACATCAGTCCTTGTATATGACTCTACTGTTCTCTCATTGAGATGAATCAGTTGACATACTTAGTTCAATGTATAGCTCAAACACGTTTAAGCCATATAACTTATGCAGGTAGTATGTATTTTCATATATCCAGTTCATTGTTCATGGCTGTATATGAATGCCTGTGTGTGTGGACATACATTTTATGTTAACAGTTGGATAGCAAGGGCATGGATATGTCTGATGTTGCACTCTCTGCTGTTTCTGACTGAAGTAAGGAGCGACTTTAACACGACTACCAGAAATTAGATTGCCACAATATCATTCTCAAATTTTTTCATTGGTTGGTGAGTGCGTGGGTGGTTTTGTTTGGTTGGTGATTGCGCGGGTGTTTTTGTTCGTTTCATTGATTGGGGCGGGAGGGAGGGGGGGAGGAGAAAAGAAAAGAAACACCCGAAGGTGCTGGGGAGGACCCAGAGAAGCACTGTCCTCACCTGCCCTTTGAGCAGTCCTGTACCACCTTGGAGGCCTGCGCTGTGTTGACAATGGGTACAGGCAACAGGGAGGGAGGGGGGAGTATTAGAGAAAGAGCATGAAATGCTTTCATGGTCGTGTCATAAATGTGTGTGTGTGTGTGTGTGTGTGTGTGTGTGTGTGTGTGTGTGTGTGTGTGTGTGTGTGTGCACGCGCGCTTAAACGGAAAAGTTTACATCTTCTTTTTTACACTATACCCCCTGAAGGGAAAACAAATGAACGAAAGAAAACAGTATGAAGCAAACCAAGATAAATTCAAACAAAGACTTGTGTGCAAGAAGGTGATCTTGGTACACACACACACACAAAGTCACACACACACACACACACACACACACACACGCGCGCGCGCGCGCGCGCGCGCGCATGCGTGAGTGCACAAGTGCATGCGTGAGTGCACAAGTGCATGTGCATGTGAGTGAACACAAACAAAATCTTTTGACGACGCGAAACCAAATTAACCTTCAAATGTTCGGTAAACACGACATTGACGGGCTCTACATTTCTCTAGACGTTTTTCTTCTTTTTTTAGAAAATAAGCTGTATTTGTATGTTAGATCGTCCAGCAATTAGTTCCATAATCAACCACGGAGGTGCATGAAAGATGAGAGAAAAACTTCAATCTTAGGACAAGGGAAAAGTGATATTATTGCTATGGATATCGGTTTCTGAGATGCAACATGGCGTTTAGTTATTAACTAATTTGTTTTAAAAGAAAACAGCTTCATTGAAATGGTACTTTAGATTTAAAGGGTACAAATATCAAGTTGTAGGCATTCTTAAGAGAGACGATATGAGAAGAATGTTTTTAAACAGTGTCTACCTAAATGTTGGAGCTGCTTGAAGCAATTGCTGCTCGTCCGGACATATTGATGCATGGGCTTATATCTGGCTTAATATGTGCCTAGTAGAAGAGCTTGCATGTTCGCTGGTCAAGAAAACATTTTATTGATCAAATTGTGATACGTTTTAATAACGTTTTTGCTGACTTCAAAAATATGTGGACCAAAATGGGTTGTTGTCAATTTTAGGCCAACCAGTCTACCGCAATCAACTTCTTCCGAAACCTTTGTGCCCCAGCAAACATTTGCCTGTGGTTTTGTCTGCTTGTAATAACATCAATTTAGTTCTGTTGGAGAGAAGTCCCATACTGCTTGCTTCACTCCAGGATACAAGCTTATCAGAATCATTCTGATGATAAATACAAAGTTCCTTTGCGATTTTGTCTTTATAATGAAGAATAATACAACTGGCAAAGAATTTAGCAGGGTTTATTTTATGAAAACTGACATCATTTACATAAACTGAGAGTGAAATGGGACCTGCAGTAGATTCCTGACAAACATCATATTCAACAGCATGAACGATTATAATTAGGAGTCATAAAAGAGTATTTTTGCTGTTTATTGTCTAAAGAGGATAATAGGATATTTATAGTGTGAGGAGTTAAAACGTGCATACGAAGCTTCTTTCGGAAAAGATGGCGATCAACAGTATCAAATCCCATGGCAAAATCAACAAAAACTCAAACAGTGAGTAATGTATGCTTATGTTTAAATGCCACCCCTCTGCAAGATTTGTGAGTATGGTGTGGCAGGAGTACTTCTATCAAATCCATTTTGATAAGGGTTGAAACAATTCGTATTTGTTAAAGCTGAATTCAAGATTGTAATATGATTCTAACGGTTGGAGTAATATGGATAATTGTGGTATCGGCCTGTAGTAGATAATGTAGGTTATAAATAGAGCTAATATATTTAGAGGTGACTGGTGCGGGAATCTTTGAAATGTAAGTATCTGTCTCATCTAAACCACAGACGCTGTACTGTTTGGATGCACACACATGTTGTTGCACTCTCACGTATTCTCATGTTTGTGTGATGAAGATTTGTGTTTATGCTATTCGAGTCACGAAATTCTTTATATAAATATGACTAGACTCACTAGACTCTTTATCGTCTGCCAGAAGAAGTTTTTGTGATGCTGACACGGAGCGTTTGTTTAAATTTTGGCAGATTGCTCCTTACTGAGATACGTGGTCAAATTGGATTTTTTCACAAGCATTTAATTATTGGCGTTCCACATGGATATGCCGTCTTTTCATGGAATTAACTTCACTAAGTGTGTCTCGGCTTGTGCTCGTTTGATTACCTTATTCCGTTGTTTCATTTCTATATTCATCTGTACTAGTTATCTGCAATAGATATTCAGGTTTTTGAATTTTTTTGTATTTGTTTTTTTGTTTGTTTTTTTGTTTTGTTTGTTTTCAGCTTTTGAGGCTCCTCAAGTGTTTCAGACGTCTGAGAAAAATCATCATATACCGTGCCTCAAGAGCATTTGCAAGGTTGCTGTGTGGGAAACGTCAGAAAAATAGGTCATGCATAACTTTTTTTTTAATCCATCCACATCTAAATGTTTGTAACTATGAAATGGTGTGCATTCATACCTGCGTCTATGTATTTTCATGCTGTTTTTAGACTGGTTGGCTCTGTTCACGTTTCCCACTGATTTCCTCGCTGTCTTTTCCCCCAGAGATTCCTCTGTAATTCTTTTTCCTTGAACGACCGGGGCAAAAAAAAAAAAAAAGAAAATAATAGCCAATTGAAACCAAACACGATGAACTTGGTGAACTATACGGGGGCAACAGATGTTTTCTTTCATTGGATCAACCAGGAGAAACTGGGAGAACAGAGCTGGAACTTGTTAGTGGAAGAGACCTTGTAAATATGCATGTAGTTTTGTTTTATACCTCCCCCCTTATTCCTGTCATCAGCCTTCCCCCATTTCCCTGCTGATCCGCCCCTTTTTCTTGTCCGGCGTTTCACAACCGCTGGGTTGGGTGATTGTGTATTCCTCACCGTTCCCGCCCAAATCCCCCCCCCCCCCCCCCCCCCCCCCCCCCCCCCCACACACACACACCTCCCCTCCCTTCCCCTCGATCCCTTCCTCTCCTCATATGTATTCCTCACCGTTCCCGCCCAAATCCCCCCCCCCCCCCCCCCCACACACACACACACACACCTCCCCTCCTCTCCCCTCGATCCCTTCCTCTCCTCATATTTTCCTTACCCCTGTCCCCTTCACTCCTTCCCCCTTCACTCCTTCCACTTCATCCCCTTCCCTCCGCTTATCTCCTGCGGTCATCCATTGTTTAGCCATTATGCATTGTGGGAAGCGCTGCTTGCCATGTGATTCCAGTCCCCCAGCCATTTGGTGTCCGTCCTGTTCTGTTTTTTTTCCACTAAGCAAACACAAGCCTGAAGAAACAGGTGCACACAGACATGTGGTGTTCTTGAAGAGAGAAAGATGAGGGAGGGGAGGAGGGAAGAAGGACACAAAGAGAGAGAGAGAGGGGGAAAGGAATAAAAGAGAGAACGAGGGATGGAGCAAAGACACGGGCAGATGGCATGCCTGGACAGAGCCTACAGAGACAGGCAGATGGCATGCCCGGACAGAGCCGTACAGAGACAGTCAGATGGCATGCCCGGACAGAGCCGTACAGACAGACAGATGGCATGCCTGGACAGAGCCGTACAGAGACAGGCAGATGGCATGCCCGACAGAGCCGTACAGAGACAGGCAGATGGCATGCCCGGACAGAGCCGTACAGACTGGCAGATGGCATGCCCGGACAGAGCCGTATAGAGACAGGCAGATGGCATGCCTGTACAGAGCCGTACAGACTGGCAGATGGCATGCCTGGATAGAGCCTACAGAGACAGGCAGATGGCATGCCCGGACAGAGCCGTACAGAGACAGGTAGATTGCATGCCTGAACAGAGCCGTACAGAGACAGGCAGATGGCATGCCCGGACAGAGCCGTACAGACTAGCAGATGGCATGCCTGGACAGAGCCGTACAGACTGGCAGATGGCATGCCCGGACAGAGCCTACAGAGACAGGCAGATGGCATGCCTGGACAGAGCCGTACAGACTGGCGTTTGGTATGTCTGGAGAGAGGGACAGATAGACAGACAGGCTGCCAGGCAATCAGCGTATCTGGACTACTTATATGACATGATTTCTCTATCAGTTACCCATCGTAACTCTCTCTCTCTCTCTCTCTCTCTCTCTCTCTCTCTCTCTCTCTCTCTCTCTCTCTCTCTCACGGTGAATAGTGGGAGGAGGGGAGGGAGCGGAAAGAGAGAAAATACATATGCATTTAGAGTACGAATACAAATATTTCCCATGAGGGTATATGATGAGCAGAAAGTTTCATGACAGTATGCTCTCATAACCAAAAGAACACCTCAAACATATAAGTATACATATTTATAAAATGTACAATCATTACAAGTAAAGAAAAAACAAAGCATGAAGCAAACAAGACCAGGAAGAGAAAATCAAGGTGGTTCAAAATAGAGAGAGGGAGAGACTTGGGTGGGGTGGGGGGGGGGGGGGTGAAGGAGACGGGGGTGACGGGGGAGAGAGCCGTCACAGTTCTTGTAATAAGTGTATGCTGCACACCACACACCACTAGACAAACTGATTCAACGACGACGATGCATCAGTAAGCACCAGTAAACATGAGAGAGAGAGAGAGAGAGAGAGAGAGAGAGAGAGAGAGAGAGAGAGAGAGAGAGAGAGAGAGAGAGAGAGAGAGAGAGAGAGAGAGAGAGAGATGCCATTATAATTCCTTTTCTGCAATAGTGGAATATCATTCGTATACGAAGGCTATTACTTACACAGCGATAATGCATAAATAGGCAACAGTAAACATGAGAGAGATGGGGGTAGAGGGAGAGATGGAGAGAGGGGAGATGGGGGAGAGAGGGAGATATGTCATTAGCTTACTTGTTTCCTAGGGGTTTAGATTAAACGACAATGAATCAACAGAATCCATACTCACCATAGCACACATTTATCATGGTCTGATCATAATGCACTGATAAAGTCAGCTGTTTTAAACGCAGTAATCAATTAGCCTGGACAATGCATAAGAAAAATCAGAAAACATGACGTTTATTTATCACGATGTGTTAACAGTGCATAATAAAATTCACAGTATACATTAGCAGTCATTAATCATAATGTGATTTCCTTCATCGGTGAACAGGAAGTGCCTTTACAAAGTACAAACGCAACACTCCATTTGAGGTTTGTCGTAGTTCGTTTGAAAATAACTGACTCTGAAACGTGTGATCGGTTTTCTCCCGAAAGATTCTGTATTTTACCGCATTGAAAATGTGATGGAAGTGTACTCCAAAGCACACGACCAAACTGAGAAATCCTTGATTTAATGGGTGTATTCTAGATACTGGAACATGGAATTTGGTTGAATCCCGAGGATTTATCTTAATTTAGATTGAAAAGTTTGTGAGCCTAAATTTGATGCAATGTTTTGCGTTAAGTATATAGAAATTGACAGCAAGCATCTCTTTTAGCTGTAAAACGCTTGCTGGAATATAATCCACCTCATCAAAATTTGACAAATCTAAAATAACTACTTTAGGTGCTCTTTATGTATTAGTACTAACAAAGTCAGGTTGTCTTGAACAAGAATGGATTGAAGAAAGAATAGTAAATTGCATGAATATTCAAGTAATGCCTGATATGCTTGTCTGGATATTGATTTACATTAAAAACTATGGACGTGATTAGACCGAAAAGGACTGTTTATCGATATGTCCACATAAAAATCGATGGCGGTCCACTTTTCGATTTCTTGATAATTGAGAAAAATGATGGTGGCTGCGTGGTTATGTTTTGTCTACTTCGTCTTCTGCTCAGCGTTGATTTTGTCTTGATACGATTCAGTGACGTGATTCACATCGGATCAATCGCTTGAGCTGTCAACATTCTTTTGTAATGAAATGAAAAGTCTCTAAGCTTTTATTTAGAAAAAGAAGAAGAAAGAAGAAGAAGAAGAGAAGAAGAAGAAGAAGAGAAGAGAGAGAGAGAGAGAGAGAGAGAGAGAGAGAGAGAGAGAGAGAGAGAGAGAGAGACAGACAGACAGACAGACAGACAAGAGGCTGACGCTGTGAGAGTGGCACGTAGATCAACAAACAGAAAGACCCAGAACAAACCATATTTGCACATTTCATTCCATGTTTGTTGATAACCCTTTCAGTTCCAGGGGGCCATAGGTCATGGCCTAGGAGAGCCTAGGACGCAGCACGCAATAAAAAGGCACACACACACACACACACGCACGCACACACACACACACACACACACACACACACACACGCACGCACACGCACGCACGCACGCACGCGCACACACACACACACACACACACACACACACACACACACACACACACACACACACACACACACAACGTGCATCCACCCTAACGCAATCACACACACTCATGCATGCACGCACATATGGCCGGGGACAATTGGCGCGTTGAACTGAAGTGCTTGACACGTCGCCATTTCGTTTGTAAAGGGACGAAATTATCGTCTTAACATGCCTTGAAAGAAACCATTTCGAAGGGGCACATCATTGCATTGATGGTCTGTTGATGCTCATCCTCCTCAATATTCCCCACAGCTGCATGCTCCCCTCTCCACCCACCCCCTCCCTCCGCACCAATCCACCCCTGCTCTCCACGCTGAAATACTCCCGGAGCACGATACCCAGCCTGTTGGATATTCCCCCCTGTTCAATACTCCCCCCTAGATGTCGCTACTCCATACTCCCTTCTGCTTGACATTCCCTCTAGCCCATATTCCCCCGGCTCGATACTTTCCCGCCCACGATAAGTAGAAGCTAGCTGTTGTCTGGAGGAAGGTGGTACCAAAGGAAATCTTTCCCTTATTTAGCTAAAGACCACGCACGGGTTCACACACAAAGACAGCCATGTCGTAGGCAAACAGGTGGAGCACTGGACAGCGGCATTATCGAACTGGGGAGGTACTGAGGAGGGGGAATATCAAACATGCGTTTTGGATCGATATTGGGAAATATCGAGCTGACGTCCCCTCCTCTCGACACCCCCCCCCCCCCCCCCCCCCCCCCATCCTGCCACCACCCCCCTCTGCAAAATACCCAGCATGAGAGTGAACGTGGGGAAGAGAGCCGAGTCATTGTGGGCTTTTAGAGCGATTAGAGAAGACACGCCTAACGCCAGCAGGCAATGGTGTAGTCCTGTAGACTTGACACTTCAGACTCGACGGATGTGTTGGATAGCATGCAAGCCCAAATTGTAAAACTGGGAAGAAAAAACAAGGCAAATAACAACTGATTTGTGAAATAAACTGCGTGCTACACTAGAGGGTATTTGTTACAATGTCACTTTGCTATATGTTAGTTGGTCTCTGTGTTTTTGTTTCAACTGATAACATCAAGTGTTTGAAGGCCCAGAGTGGTGTACAGGAAGGAACTGCAAGATCAAGCGCTTGTTTCAAGTGTTGTAGCTCTTTATATGAAACAAATACTACAGGCTGAAAAAGCATTGCTTCTTATAACAAGTAGTACGTATTACTGCATAGCTTACTTCAATAGTTATATGTGTGGTTTGTATGAATGTGAGCTGAGAAGGGGATGCGCATGTTTACAACTTAAAATGAATGGTGACGGGTTTCCTTTTGAGTGACTGACAGAACTGACGTGGGAATTGTAGGAAGCAATATATTCTGTGTGTGTGTGTATGTCTGTGTGTATCTCTCTCTCTCTCTCTCTCTCTCTCTCTCTCTCTCTCTCTCTCTCTCTCTCTCTCTCTCTCTCTCTCTCTCTCTCTCTCTCTCTCTCTCTCTGTGAACTTTAGATCAAATATGTCTCTCCCAAGTCTATCTCTCTCTCTGTCATGCTGGTTATGATTCAGAAGTTTTCAACAGTGGGAATTCGTCAACGTGCATGTGGTTTTATGTGAAATCAGCTCAGAATGTGGGAGATGAGGAAGTATCATGTGTGCTAGGTTATGATTCAAATTTAGGATGTGTTTTTAGAGTCAAAATATGTTACCCAAGTCTATGACATATTACATGTCATGCTGGTTATGATTCAGAAGTTTTCAACAGTGGGAATTCGTCAACGTGCATGCATTCAGTTTTAGCTGAAATCAGCTCCGCAGAAAGCCTGTTATAGTCTTACATGAAATCCTTTTACCTTCATCAGCGCCTTTGTAGCAAACCTCAGATTGTAATGAAAGTAGGTAATATGTTCAAGCTGATGTTTTTTGGAGTCAGATCCCAAAATGTTACTTCTTTGTACAATGAAGTTTGAAAACGTGCGCGTGTGTTCATGCACATTACAAGTTTCTGTCTACACCACTAGCTTGTACTGACATACTTTATCTGTGTATCTGAGTGACCCATCAGCTTCAAATCATGCGTAGGGTGGTCTTCAAACTTAACGATGCGTATGTGTATACGGACTAGTCAGCACGCACTGACACGTTCTTGATAGAACTGAAACTGAAAGTAATCTTGAGTTCTGTGTTTATGATTGTATGCCTGACCATAACTGCATGTGTGCAGACCTATGCTGTGCCTGAATACACGCAGCTGTCAACAGACAGCAGGGTACAATGAAAGTAAAAGCCAGAGATAAGATTCCTTCTTTGGTTTTGTAGTTGTTATTGCTGCTGCTACTGCTTTTTGTTGTTGTTGGTGGTGGTGATGGTGTGGTGGTGGTGGTGGTGGTAGCGGTTTTGTTTTTGTGTTGTTTTGCTTATGGGGAGGTTGTCTTAACAGTTGTTTCAATAGCAAACACAACGATTTTCATTCCAGAATGGGTCAATCCAGAACATGTCACTTTGATGCTTTTTGAAAATCCTGTAGATGTCTCAGTCGATAGAAAACCCTTGCCATGTTCTGTATAGTGAGTGCCTACAAACAATGATAGTGTGTTTTGCCATTTCCCATTCTAATGCTATTTCATCTGAAACTTTATACTTACCATTGTCATGAGATGCATCTTCTCATGGACGGAACTCTTTCTGTCGCAGCACTTGTATGTATAGTGAATGTTACGTCAGGCCGCATGCCGTGTGAAATACTGTGTCTTTATTTAATTATTTTACCGGAACCTAATGAAAAAAGAATGCTCTGTTGAAATCCATTTAGTTTTCATCTAGAGGTCTTGAAGATAAAATCCTGGCGACGCTTATTATTTGATTGTTCATTTGCATGCGCATTCAAAATCAGATTTCACTGTGTGTGTGTGTGTGTGTGTGTGTGTGTGTGTGTGTGTGTGTGTGTGTGTGTGTGTGTGTGTGTGTGCGAGTGTGTGTGTGTGTGTGTGTGTGTGTGTGTGTGTGTGTGCGCGTGTGCGTGCGCGCGCGCGGTGCGAGCGTGCCTGAACGCCTACGGGCTGGCGTGTATGTTTGCGTTGTTTGTCTGTTTGTCCGTCCATCCATCTACGTCTGTATGTGTTGGTGCCCGTCTGTCTGAGTGAGTGTGCAGGTATTTTCTTAAACTGGAAAAAACACGAGCCAATGCATGAATCGATCACATGCATGATGTTGAGAAAATATAAACACTGATGGCCGGAAGACATATGACACGTTTCATAAGAACAACATTAAAAGACAACTTCTTATGCTGCCAGTAAGAATTAATACGTCGCTTGGAATGTGATATATATATATATATATATATATATATATATATATATATATATATATATATATATATATATATATATATATTGTCATAAATCGGGCAGCTTCTTGTCTATCTGTGTTTCACTCTGGCATAATTCTGTCCGAGCATTTTCGCCTGTCTGCGCACATTTTTCTACATTGATGACAAATTTTATTCAGCCGCAACCCATACTGTGTTGGCACACCCTACAGGGCTAGTACAAGGAGCCGCAGAAAATATTTGGGAGACAAACCCCTTTATATTACGCAATAAATATGGGAAAAGAAATTAAAAATATATGAACAAATATACGCACATTTTATGTCGAAGAAGAGCAGATTTTTAGTTTTAACTCCGTCTGTGGTAAAAAGATGTTGACAGCAAGGAGAAAAATTCTAGGGCAGAAATTACAAAAATGAAATTGGTAGACTAAAAGAACAACAACAACCGCAGCAACAACAATAACATCAACAACAACAGCAGCGACGAGAACAACAACAACAAACGCACACACGCGTGCACGCGCGCTCACATATACATACAACTCGATTTTTCAGAGAGAGAGAGAGAGAGCTACATCAACTCGTCTGAACTGTATTTCTTGCAGTAATAGCACGTTTACTAAAATAAATTATGAAAACAACAACAACAATAATGATAATAATACACATTCGTGCCAGTATGCACCGCCCCACACACACACACACACACACACACACACACACACACACACACACACACACACACACACACACACACGTAGGACCATCCATCCACACACATATGAGCAGCACACACATTTTCTGTCACCACACACACATACACTGATGATAATGGCACAAACCGTGTTAGGTAGGTACCCAAGGTCTGATCGGCGCGCTGGGCTAATGTGTAGGTCAGATAACTGGTAAGCCATAGCCATAAGACCCTCTTCTCACTTCTTCATCTTAGTCGTTTATTCATTTATATGTCAGCTTTAAATCGTGCGCAGTGTGGTCTCGAAACTTTAGAAAATTAGTGTGCGGCGTTTGAAGACTAGTCCGCGCGCAGTGACACCTCCTTGATGACACTGAAACTCAAAAACGGATTTCGAACGTGATTAATTCTACTGTGCGAGTGCTGGTATCAGATATCAGTGGAAGCCAGAGGAGCTTTGGGATCAGCGTGACTCGGACACCAGACTTTGAATTTGCCGGGGAGGGCGCCCTGGTCTGTGATCTGCCGGCTTTTCTTCTGCCATTTGCTTGGTTTCCTTTCCCCTCTTCGTGTGTGGTTGTCGTGCCAACACCAAACTCTTGCAGACAGACAGACAGACAGACAGACAGACAGATAGATAGATAGATAGATAGATAGACAGATGGACAAACAGACAGATAGATAGACAGACAGATAGGTAGACAGATAGACAGACAGAGAGACAGAAAAACAGACAGACATACAGATAGCCCACTTCCCACAAACGACCCAACATTGTTTGCCGTACGAAGTGCCCTCCGGGATGTTGCGCTGATCACAAACGATGATGACAACTCAAGTCGTCTGCTGGTCTCTGGAGGGAAGAGGTGTATGGGAGAGAATACAGGGAGGATATTAGTGGGGGGGAAGTATCTCTGTGGAGAATCTTGCAGCGATTTCCATCTGTATTGCAGCGGTATGTTGGCACTGCGGAAGTGGAGAGGTCGGGTGGTGGCTCTCCTCGCTTTCTGTTCTTCCTGCCTTCGTGACGCTGCAAGTGTTGACAGTTCAGCTCTCTCTGTGTCTCTCTCTGTCTCTCTGTCTCTGTCTCTCTGTCTGTCTCTCTCTCTCTCTCTCTCTGTCTCTGTCTGTCTCTCTCTCTCTCTCTCTCTGTCTCTCTCTCTCTCTCTCTGTCTTCTCTCTCTCTCTCTCTCTCTGTCTCTGTCTCTCTCTCTCTCTCTCTCTCTCTCTCTCTCCTCTTTCTCTCTCTCTCTCTCTCTCTCTCTGTCCAGCAAGTAAAACAGCTTTAGAATTTAAAGTAACCACAAGCATCCAACACACACACACACACACACGCGCGCGCGCGCACGCACACTAACTCACACATACACACGTTGTCGCGCGCGTACACGCATACACGCACGCACGCAGAGAGAGAGAGAGAGAGAGAGAGAGAGCGAGACTTTTCTTCTGTGGTTCAGAAGAAGGGACAGAGTGATGAGGGGGATTAATTTCTACCCCAGGAACAGTTTCATACTCAGGAAGTGACCATTTCCAGCTATTTTACCAGGTCACACTAACGCCATGCGGCATCCCTTACCTGCATCCTCTGTCCATCTACACCATGTCGGCAAAGCTCTGTTTCAGTTAGGGGGAAAAGTCAAACCTGATTGGCGGCACTGAAAACGGTGGGCGTTTTCATGCCGTCTTTTCTTATCACTTTAAATGGAGCGATAAAGTGGTAGAAATACTACTTTTTCCTAAGGTTAATCCTGTACTTTCAACTAGACGTACATAAAAGGGGCGGGGGCATGCCGGTTTGAAACAAAAAAACAAACAGCAGTATATAGCATGTTTTGCTTGGTTTCGTCACTTTCTCCAGTTTCTTATTTCAGAGTGACCACATTATTAGAATTGTTACCATGGTTTTGTTTTCAGCTTGATGGCATTATTTCAAGTGCTGCTTGCAAGTAGATTGCCATTACCATAACTGTCATCACCACCAATTTTGTCATCATCAGTAAAGAGTAATTGCTGTCTTGATTTTTTTGGTGCAATACATAGCTATTTGCGCAATAAACTAGATACTACGTCCTATTAAAGTATAAGTCAAAAGATGCAAAACAAGAAAATCAATAAGTGTTAAAACACACAAAAACGGAAAGTGGAAACAGAGAATGAAACCCTGACTGTCGCATTAACACGCAATCCAAAAAAGATGGTATTTGATAGAAAGAAGTTTTCTTAACAATTCAGGAGCTTCTTTCTGTCAGTAGATTGTATTCATTTAGAGATGCTAGTTCATGAGAAAGACTATACTTTGAAGAAAAAGGGACAGAACTGTAACTTCTTGTCTTGTCTCATCTGTCCTGTCTTCGGGTTGTTGCAAGTACTACATGGACTGACTGGGATCAGCTTTCTAGAAACAATGACATATCAACAAAAACGCAGCTGCTGTCCACAACCCCCACAATCTCAGGGTAGTTTCACCTGCTGATCAAAAGACGGGGAATTAATCGTCACAGTAATAAGTCATTGGCTTTTATGTTTCGGAACTCATTCTGCACATGAAGCGCACTTCCATAATGATCAAGAGAACTACCCTTAACATTGAGAGGAACAGTGAGATGTACAACCCTGCCTACTGGCTGAAAGGAACCACACAGTAAGGTGCCCTGTAACTCGGCTGTCCCCCTTCACTAGGCAGTGACTGCTTCACAACACCCACAATTGCCCGAGTCCCTTCCCTTCCCCTCACTTCTTTCCTTGTCTCACTCCCTCCTCTCATCTCTCCCCCACCTGTCAGTCAGAGAACTGTCAGTGATCACCATCGTCACCATGGCAGCTTCTTGCAAATAATGACGTTGCTTCAGTCTCCCGTGTTACCCTGGGGCGGAGTGGCTTTCCCTCGTTTGCGCTGCTAACAAGATATTACCTCCCTTCCTGTCTCTGTCTGTCAGCTCGCCTTTTTGCCCGATGCAGTCCATCGACTCCGGGCTGCATGGTCACTCTACCTCATTAGCTGGGTCACTCACCAGTTTGTAAGGACAGTGGCTGCTGACTGGCAGGGACAGGCTGACTGATCCTGGTCGTGCGGGCTATGTCCTCTCAGATGTGTACAGTTGATTGGATCAGGCAGTCTGGGAATCGTGCCCTCCAATCTATCCGCTTCCATCCACATCAGTCTGTTGGTCCAAGTGTATGTTCCTGCTCTTCTGTCATGGCTGACTGGAATCAGTTGATGTTCTCAGTTCCATTACATTGATATACATTTGACCCTTCGATCACCACGGCGGCAATACTGCCACAAGAAGATCAGCATTAACGCTTAATTTCTCCACCAACTGAAGGCGGCGCGGGCTACTGCACAGTGGATAACTCTTTTTAAGTGGAAGAAAGAAAAGACACTTTATGGTTTTTATACTACAACCAGTTTGCCTTATCTTTGCACAAACCAGCCAAACCATTGCTTAAAATCATGATGTTATCAGCAACTGAAGAGGCTGTTGAATCAAGCGGCTTTGGGGATGACTGGGATACCACCATAGCCAGTATGAAGAAGGTTAATATTATTCATTGCGTGGAAGCATGTAGTGATGTTGAGATTATCTTTTATGACTTTAGTTCGACCCAACTGTGCATGGATAAGCATTTACCTGTTTTACAACTGAATTGTGTTATCACCACGTGTCTGAGTGTAATAACATCTACATTCTGTGTGTGACTTATGCAAAAGACTGTTGTCATTTGGAATGACAAGAATCAAACTAGCAATATCAGCCACGTGCATATGCGATTGTGTTTGTACGCGCCCCGCGCGCGTGTGTGTGTGTGTGTGCGCGTTAGTGTGTGTGTGCGCACGTGCGTGTGTGTGTGTGTGTGTGTGTGTGTGTGTGTGTGTGTGTGTGTGTGTGTGTGCGTGTGCGTGCGTGCGTGCGTGCGTGTGAATGTGTGTGTGTGTTCTTGGTGTTGTCGCTGTTATTGCTGCTACTACTGATGCTACTGCCACTACTGCTGTCGCTGCTGTTACTGTTGCCTCTGCGTTTTAAGGGTGTTTATAGTTGTTGTGTTGTCGTTGTTGTTGTTGTTGTTGTTGTTGTTGTTGTTGTTGTTGTTGTTGTTTTGCTTTAAGTCCAATTGTGTTGGGATATTTAGGTAACAATTTATGATTGGATACCACTCACATGCCAACAACAACTTTACTGCTTAGGACTGAATATCAACCACTCCATAATCATTACACTATTGTTATCAGTAGTAGTAGTAGCAGCAGCAGCAGCGGCAAATAGTAGTGGTAGTAGTAGTAGCAGTAGTACTATTATTATTATTATTATTATTATTGTCATCATCATTATCATTGTTGTTGTTGTCGCTATATATATCATCATCATCATCATCATCATCATCATCATCATCATCATCATCATCATCATCATCATCGTTGTTGTTGCTTTTCTTGTAGACGTTGTTTTTCAGTTGTTCTTGGTAGTGAAATACTGATTGTTGTGTAGTCTCAGAGAGAGCAGTGAAACAGATTGCATTCAAACTTCCGATAATACTCCAGACGAACTCCTGCGTCTTCAAGCCAGACGCACTCCTACGTCTTCAAGCCAGACGAACTCCTGCGTCTTCAAGCCAGACGCACTCCTACGTCTTCAAGCCAGACGCACTATTACGTCTTCAAGCCAGACGCACTCCTACGTCTTCAAGCCAGACGCACTCCTACGTCTTCAAGCCAAATGCACTCCTACGTCTTCTAGCCAGACGCACTCCTACGTCTTCAAGCCAGACGCACTTCTACGTCTTCAAGCCAGACGCACTTCTACGTCTTCTAGCCAGACGCACTCCTACGTCTTCAAGCCAGACGCTCTCCTACGTCTTCAAGCCAGACGCACTCCTACGTCTTGAAGCATTAAGTTGTGGGAGGGAACCAGCCAGCAGCACGCGGTACATTCTGCCAGTCTGTACTGTCCTGCTGGTAATGGGGTCGGGGTTCCAGTCCCCAAGGAGACAGAGCTGCTGCACGGGACCATCGTGATGAATGCTTGGGCTCAGTTCCTGTCACCCTCGCTTACTTTGTCCATTGGTCGAAGGTCGCCTTGCTCTCACGTCATCGCACTCCCGGGTCTGCTGGTGTCGCCATGTTCATCGGGTCGTCTGTCATATTAGTGAACAGAATGCAGGCGTAGTTACAGCGACCGCAGTCACAGGGGACATAGCTGTAGGTTTTGAGAGATATAGCTGGGGATGCTCTTCGGGGATGTCAGGAGGTTACAGATGTGAATCTGTACATATTTTGGCACATGCATGGGTTTGCGTGTGTGCGTGTGTGTGTGTGTGTGTGTGTGTGTGTGTGTGTGTGTGTGTGTGTGTGTGTGTGTGTGTATGTATGTATGTATGCATGTATGTCTCTGCGTGTCTGTGTCTGTGTGTCTCTATGTGTGTAAGTGAGACAGACAGACAGTAGTAAGAATGCACATGGCAGGTTTTCTTGTTTTCACAGATTTACTTTCTTCATGAAAAATGCTCGTTCCTTCTTTTCCTACCCTGAAAAAAGACTGCATTGAAAAAAACAAACATGATTGGGGAACTATCTAGCGACAGGTGTGTCTTCTAACTGGGGAACTATCTAGCGACAGGTGTGTCTTCTAACTGGGGAACTATCTAGCGACAGGTGTGTCTTCTAACTGGGGAACTATCTAGCGACAGGTGTGTGTCTTCTAACTGGGGAACTATCTAGCGACAGGAGTGTCTTCTAACTGGGGAACTATCTAGCGACAGGTGTGTCTTCTAACTGGGGAACTATCTAGCGACAGGAGTGTCTTCTAACTGGGGAACTATCTAGCGACAGGTGTGTCTTCTAACTGGGGAACTATCTAGCGACAGGTGTGTCTTCTAACTGGGGAACTATCTAGCGACAGGAGTGTCTTCTAACTGGGGAACTATCTAGCGACAGGTGTGTCTTCTAACTGGGGAACTATCTAGCGACAGGTGTGTCTTCTAACTGGGGAACTATCTAGCGACAGGTGTGTGTCTTCCAACTGGGGAACTATCTAACGACAGGTGTGTCTTCTAACGGATCAAGCAGAAGGAACAGTAAGACCAGACCTGGAATGTTCTGAGTGGAGAAAATTGGTCAGTATGTTTACGAAGTTGTGTTTGAAACATACACACGTGCGCCCAAGCGCGCGCACACACACACACACACACACAAACACACACGTATACACGCGCGCGGGCGCGCACGCACACACACACACACACACACACACACACACACACACACACACACACACACACACACACACACACACACTCAAACACACACACACACACACACACATGCACGCGCGCGCACACACACACACACACACACACACACACGTATCAAACGCGCGCGCACACACATACACACACACACACACACACACACACACACACACACACACACACACACACACACACACACACACACACACGTACGCACGCACGCACGCACGCACGCACGCACACACATACACATACACACACATACACACACGCGCGCGCGCGTGCGCGCACGCACGCACCTACACACACACACACACACACACACACACACACACACACACACACGCACGCACGCACGCACGTACACACATGCACACACAGAGGCACGCCTGCACACATATTCAACCCAACTTCCACATACACTCAGGTGACCCACCTCTTTCCTGGGCAGTTTTTTTTCTGTTTTCAAGACTTTGTTGGGCGATTGCGCACTCCCTCCTCCCTCCACCACGTCCTCCCCCTCCTCTGCCCCCCTATTGGGCCACCTCCTCCCTGCCGATCCAGTGCTCATTCATTGTTTAGCCATTACGCATTTCTGAAGCGCTGAGTTGCCAAGCTATTCCCATCCCTGCCGCCATTCCCTTTTCATCCGGTTTCATCCTTTTGTCAGGCAATCGATAAGCCTGGAAGCACAATCAGAGAGGCAGACAGACAAACAGTCGATATGCCCATGGAGACAGACAGCCGGTCAGTAAAAATGTCTGAAGAAAAGAGACAGACAGACAGAGATGGACACACAGGACAGACAGAGACAGACAGTTAGACCGACAAACAGAACTACAGAGTTAAACAGATACACCGACAGAGACAGGTGTAATTTTTATTGTAATTCTGAATTAAATTCACAACCTTTCAAACCACTACGTGCGACTGCCTTGTGACATGGCCATTTTCAATTCAAATCCCCAGATGTCATTTTACGTGCAGTGTCTTACAACCATAATCTTACCAAACTATGCAGAGACTCAATGGACATCACATTATTCCTCTTCTTAAATTAATAAGAAAAGTTCTGGATTATTCCACCGTGGAAGTAAAAGAAGAAAAATTTTTGTTAAACTAAAATTATTTTTTTTTAAATACGTCTTAACCTTTACAGAATTATGTTTTCCAGCTTAAAATTTGATTTCTTATTACCATTTTACATTACTCCAAAACTTTAGTTTTTTTTTTATCGTTTAAACATACATCAAAACTAACATTTGATTATCTTCAATTGTTGTCTCAGAAATCCAGCACAGAAATTGTAACATTTCAACTCATATTTTATTTTGTAAAAAGTTCTTTAAATGACTTATAAACCGTTCACCGACAGTCATTCCACAAAGAGATGCGACTTGAGATAAAGCATTTAAAGACAGTCTTCAGATATCGCTCACGTTTAGCTGAATGTGCCCCAACACCGATCCAAGTATTTCAACTCATTATTTCACAATTCACATATCTTTTGTCACGGGT
>JADBJO010000017.1:542500-555000 GCA_016801955.1 Conus betulinus
AGTTACCTTAGAATCGGCCGAAAGGAAGCAAAACTTTTGCATTTTAAACAGTTGAGGTGGGCCCGCTTCTTTCTCGTCTATTACTTGATTTTCAAGCAAAGCATATTCGCGTTTGCACCCGCAGCGCTATTCATGAGAAGCAAAACTCCAGTCACACTGAATCTTGAATAGAGTCCATATCCACACCCCACACCACCACCAAAGCACGCGCAAAAAGTTCATCTCTTCAATTTACAATCACAGTGATGTAGCTGACAGGGTCTAATGCATTTTATTTGTCAGTTGAACTTCTGAAAGAGAGAGAGAGAGAGAGAGAGAGAGAGTGTGTGTGTGTGTGTGTGTGTGTGTGTGTGTGTGTGTGTGTGTGTGTGTGTGTGTGTGTGTGTGTGTGTGTGTGTGTGCAAATCTGCAGCGTCTTTTGGTAACGATAACTTCACCCATCCTGAATCTGTCGGCTTCGTGCTTGATCGTCACTGTGTTCAGGAAACAACAACCATTGCACAGTGTCCAATTCTCTTCAGGTTACAAGCGGTGTACTAAACATGTGGAGGGGAGGGGATAAGTATCTCGCCTTGATTTCCTACTACTCGCCTTTGTCGGAGTCCCGTTCGTTCCCACAGGTCACTAGCCTCTTCCGGACACCACATTCACTGCACGCCACGAGGCAATTGTTCAATTGGGTGGGCTGCCCTCACAGGTAACCTCGAAAGTCGGGTTGTTGCCCCCTGTTCCCCTGGTTGACCTGCGGGTAGCCATTGAATGTGAGCAAAGCATAGTCTGTGAGTGTGTGTGTGTGTGTGTGTGTGTGTGTGTGTGTGTGTGTGTGTGTGTGTGTGCGCGCGCGCGCGCGCGCGCGTGTGTGTGTGTGTGTGTGCGCGTGTGTGTGCGTGTGTGTGTGCTTCAAGCCATCAGCGCGGAAAAGTGTGGCGAACCTACAGCCAACACGTGACCACGAGGCAGACAGAATGAAATCCATCAGCAGAAAGTTGTGAATGCCTTCTGTCTGTGCAACGGAATACTCATCAATAGCTGAATATACCTAACCTCCTCCTTTATGTCTCTCTGTGGTCATACTGATCAGTCTGACTTCACTGCAGACTCTGCTGACTCTGTGTCCATGTGTCCAGGTCACCATCAGTGTACTGACCATCTGGCTGGTGGCCACGGCCGCGGCCATGCCCTCCGCCCTCTACCCGCTGCTGGACCACTACTTCCTGGACGACCAGCTGACCTCGTATCTGGCCACCTGCTACCTGGACCTCTCGCCCCTGTCGGAGCGCGTGTACAACCTGGTGCTGGTGGTGGCCCTGTACCTGGTGCCCATGGTGACCATCGGGGTCTTCTACACCATCATCTCCCACCACCTCTGGCACGTCAGGGTGCCGGGGTCACTCTGCGTGGGGGGCTGAAACGTGAGTAGGGGGAGGTCGTGGGGGGAGAGGGGGGGGTCGGGCTGTCTCGGTTGCTATGTGGTTTTCCTCCGTGTGTGTCGTGTGTCTGTTGTGTTGTCTGTGTGTGTTGTGTGTGTGTGTGTGGGGGGGGGGGGTATGTGTGTGTATGGGGGGAGGGCGGTATGTGTGTGTGCTTGAGAGAGAAACACAGAGAGAGAGCGAGAAGAGGGAGAGAGATAAAAGGGACGGAGGGGAGTGAGAGAAAGAGAGAGAAAGACAGTTTTGTGTGTGTGTGTCTGTCTGTCTGTCTGTCTGTCTGTCTGTCTGTATGTGTGAGGGGGGGGGGGGGGGGAGGGGGGGGGGGCAGGGAGGAGGGGCGAGAGTGTGTGTAAGTATGTCTGTATGTATGTGCTCTCTCTCTCTCTCTCTCTCTCTCTCTCTCTCTCTCTCTCTCTCTCTCTCTCTCTCTCTCTAAGAGCGGCTATATGTCTGTATGTGGTTTTTACTAACAACAACACAAAAAACGCCCGCTCCACTTCTCACCCCTGTTGTGACGGTTTTTTTAGTGTTGGTGGTTTTATGTCCTCGGAGCAAAGTGGCTTTTTCACAATCAGGGTCCTTGTCTTCCCCCCGAAATTGGCTCCCTGCCGCCCCGCCGACTGGCCATTCTGGGTCCACATTCAATCTCCACCGCCACCCAGTGGAAACAGCCACCCCAGCCCACCCTCTTCTCTCTCTCTCTCTCTCTCTCTCTCTCTCTCTCTCTCTCTCTCAGTCTGTATATACATATATATATATATATATATATATATATATATATATATATATATATATATATATATATATGTGTGTGTGTGTGTGTGTGTGTGTGTGTGTGTGTGTGTGTGTGTGTGTGTGTACGTGTTTGTCTTTCTTAATTCATTCGTTGTCGTAAAAATAATTTCGTTGCATGATTTCTTTTCTTTATTTTTTTTCTTTTTTAGATAATATGTCTTTCTTACATCACCAGGTTTTCGGAACAATCATTTCATTATAGTCTTTTTCCCATGGCAAGACGATCAGCTCCTCACAACTAATCAATTTATGAGACCCTTTGTGTAACAATACCTGTACCCGTGGCTTCCGAGCCTGAGACCCCTACACCCCCACCCCCACCCCCCCGCCCCTTCCTGGCCTCACTCCTCCCCATCCCCCTCCCTCTACCACTTTCACCTCACTCCCCCTCCCCCTCCCTGTCCTGATTTATGGTGTAAAGAGAACGGGCGAAGACAGATCTGTTCCAGTGGTGATTAACGGTCTTAGAGAGAGAGAAAAAAAAGTCTTGTTTTGATGCAAATGAGAGATGGCTTTCCCTCGTGATTTCCACCAAATCACCTTGGCCAGGGTGTGAACATTCTGCTGAGGATGAACAGCATTGTTTATGTCGGTGTAGAGCTTTCCAAGATATTAATGCGAAGGGTGCGAGGTAGATACAGTTGTTTGTTATGCAAAAGGGTATCTTTGGAATACAAGCATTAGAAGAATGGTGAAATCTTTTTTTAGGGAAAAAAAAATTACCGGAGGTGCGAAGTGTTAGAGGACAGGGATAAAAGTGTGGGTGATTTCGGAAGTGAAAATTGGCTTCCTTGTGCAGTTGTAGGTGAACTGAGCTGTTGTAAACCTATTTTGTTTGTTTGCTATTCTTCCACATGTGCAGCTACTTGATCTGAAAGTACTGTTCAGTGCTGAGCTTAATTTGTTGATAGATATTTGACGGGTTTTGTTTTCTATCTTAGGTTTATGTGTATGATAAGTCATCCATGGTAGTATTCTACTTTGGTGTGTGTGTGTGTGTGTGTGTGTGTGTGTGTGTGTGTGTGTGTGTGTGTGTGTGTGTGTGTGTGTGTGTGTGTGTGTGTGTGTGTGTGTGTGTGTGTGTGTGTGTGTGTGTGTGTGTGTGTGTGTGTGTGTGTGTGTGTGTGTGTGTGTGTGTGTGTGTGTGTGTGTGTGTGTGTGTGTGTGTGTGTGTGTGTGTGTGTGTGTGTGTGTGTGTGTGTACTGAATTCCTTACATATTGTGTTTGCTTTGATATCGTTTTTTGTTTTCGTGTTCCTCCCTCTTCTATAGAACGGGTGAAGACAGATCTGTCATACTGTTGATTTATGGTCTGTGGGAAAAGAGAACGGGCGAAGTAAGATTAGCTCTATTGGTGATTTATGGTCCGAGAGAAAGACAATAGCAGAAGACACATCCTTTAGCCGGGTGGTTCAGGGTGTGAGAGAAAGGCAACAAATGAAGACAAATGTGTTACAGTGGCTCTCTATGGTGTGAGAGAGAAAGATAAAGAGTGATAACAGAAATGTTACAGTGGCTATCTATGGTGTGAGAGAAAGATAAAGAGTGACAATAGAAATGTTGCAGTGGCTATTTATGGCGTGAGAAAAGATAAAGAGTGACAATAGAAATGTTACAGTGGCTATCTATGGTGTGAGAGAAAGATAAAGAGTGACAATAGAAATGTTACAGTGGTTACGTATGGTGTGAGAGAAAGATAAAGAGTGACAACAACAAAAATATTACAGTGGCTATTATGGTATGAGAGAAAGATAAAGAGTGACAATAGAAATGTTACAGTGGCTATCTATCGTGTGAGAGAAAGATAAAGAGTGACAACAGAAATGTTACAGTGGCTATCTCGTGTGAGAGAAAGATATAAGAGTGTGACAACAGAAACGTTACAGTGGCTATCTATCGTGTGAGAGAAAGATAAAGGGTGACAACAGAAATGAGATCTGGTACAATGGCTATGTATGGGTGCGAGAGAAAAAGAACGAATGATGACAGAATTGTTACAGATGCAATTTAGATAGTCGGAGTGAAAAAGCACGGATGAAGACCAATCTGTTACAGTGGCAAATTTTGATCTGAGGGAAAGAGAATGAGTGAGGATAGATCTCTCTTACAGTTAGTATTTATGGCGTGAGAGAAAGAGAACAGATGAAGACAGATCGGTAACAGTGGTGATTTATGGTATGTGAGAAAGAGAACAGATGAAGACAGACAGGTCGGTTACAGTGGTGATTTATGGTGTGTGAGAGAAAGAGAAAGGTGAAGACAGTTCGGTTACAGTGACGATTTATGGTGTGAGAGAAAGAGAACAGACACAGACAGGTCGGTTACAGTGACGATTTATGGTGTGTGAGAGAAAGAGAACAGACACAGACAGGTCGGTTACAGTGACGATTTATGGTGTGAGAGAAAGAGAACAGATGAAGACAGGTCGGTTACAGTGACGATTTATGGTGTGAGAGAAAGAGAACAGATGAAGACAGGTCGGTTACAGTGACGATTTATGGTGTGAGAGAAAGAGAACAGGTGAAGACAGATCGGTTACAGTGGTGATTTATGGTGTGAGAGAAAGAGAACAGGTGAAGACAGATCGGTTACAGTGGTGATTTATGGTGTGAGAGAGAGAGAGAACAGATGAAGACAGATCGGTTACAGTACAGTGGTGATTTATGGTGTGAGAGAAAGAGAACAGGTGAAGACAGATCGGTACAGTTTTTAGTATTTATAGTGTGAGAGAAGGAAAAAAAGGTGAAGACATATCTGTTACATTGGTGATTTATTGTGTAAGAGAAAGACAACTAGCAAAGACAGATCTGTTACAGTAACAGTTTTCTCGTCTCAGAGACAGAGAATGGGTGAAGACTGATCGCTGACAGTGGATAATTGTGGTCTGAAAGTCAAAGAACGAATGAAGACAGATGTGTTACAGTGGCTGTTTATGGTGTGTGAGAGAGTGGGTGAAGACATATTTGTTACACTGGCTACTTGTGGTGTGAGAGAAAGAGAGTGGGTGGAGATAAATCTGTTACGACGTGTATTAGTGCAGAAAGAAAAAGACATAGGCATCAGTTAAGCATGACCTGATATTTGCATCATGATTTCAGGATGATTTGGATGAAATGATGATGGGGGGGGGGGAGGATAATGGTGATACTTTGACACTTTAATATCTTATTGTCATTGCCAAAGAGATCTTTTGACAAGGGGGGAGGGGGTAACAGAACAATAACATTTCCCTCTTCCTTTCCTTGCAAACAAATAGTACACTTCATTCCCAGTTTGTATCAAATCAAAGGTAAAGAAATAAATCGTAACATTTCCTTATGTCCTCATGCACAGGAGTAATACAGTAAGGTTTAAACAAAAATGTTTTAATCGTAAGACTTAGTAGACCATCCACTCAATCAAATGATGACATTGTATCTTACTGATTTTCACATGCGATGAATGATATTATTCTTTCATATATCTCTTATAATGCATTATCCTAAATTTGGCTATCCTTTGTCTAATTTTCAATGCTTCCGCGATGAATTTCGCAACTGATTTGATTACAAGTTCATCATCTGATGACAGCACGACAGCGACATCTTGTCTTCTTTTCGCTACATCTGACTGGAAAAATGAACAATTTGTCCGCACTTCATTATAAGCAGTACAATGGAACAGAAAGTGTTCTTCGTCATCAATAATGTGTCTACATGCAGAACAAGGTGATTCTGTGGATGTTTCACATTCAAACCATCTTTTGTTCGCATTAAAACCTAAAGTTCTCAGCCTGATCTTGCGTAATTTATTCTGCGCCATTTATCTGTTGTGATATTGAGAAACACAGATAATGGTGATAGCGTTTTTTTGAATATGAATGAAAGGACTTGAAGGCAAGACAGACAGTTGCCCAAAACTATACAAGACGCCATCAAGACGGTGCGCAAGTCTGGCATCAGGAAAGTGTAGTTTTTTCTTTAGCTGTGAGAGACTGGTAATTAAAAGTGTATTCTGGTCAAAGCTAGTAAGGATTGAGCATTCTAAGAAAACTAGTTTAGAAAACCACATTTCAGACATAAGATTGATGTCGATGATGCAGACAAAAATGTATTTTCTGACCATTTCAAATTACTTAGTCCTGGGGCGTTTTCTCCTGAACTCTAAAACACTGTCTCACAGTAAAATAGACAGACACCCCCACCTCCAGCCCTTTCCACGACCAATCTTTCCTCTGTGGTCCTGTGCACACCAGATAACAGTCAATCGAATGCCCCGAAGACTTCCTGCGAGTCAGCGTTTTACTTCAGACAGCAGGTGGCGCTAGCCTCGGTGTCGTGGGGGGTAGGGTGAGGGGGGGGGGGGGGATTGGGAGAGGGACATGGGGTGAAGGTGCGCGCTCTCTGGCAACTGATGGATGTGTTAGCTGTCGTCTACCAGACAGCTGGAGACCAGTCACTTCTGACCGCTTGGTGGCCGTCAGCTGATGAGGACTGTGTGTGGCTGCTGTTTGTTCGCAGCTTGTCCGATTGGCGCATTGTCCCTGTTTCAGTCAGGGATTTGTCTGAGTGGTGTGGTGTCTCTGCTTTAAATCAGGGCTTGTCTGAGTGGTGTGTTGTCTCTGCTTTAAATCAGGTTTTGTCTGAGTGGTGTGTGTTGTCTCTGCTTTAAATCAGGGATTGTCTGAGTGGTGTGTGTGTTGTCTGTTTTAAATCACGGGTTGTCTGGCTGGTGGTTTGTCTCAGCTTTAAATCAGTGGTTGTCTGACTGGTGTATTTTCTCTGCTTTAAATCAGGGGTTGTCTGACTGGTGTATTTTCTCTGCTTTAAATCAGGGGTTGTCTGATTGGTGTGTGTTGTCTCTGCTTTAAATCACGGGTTGTCTGGCTGGTGTGTTGTCTCTGCTTTAAATCAGGGGTTGTCTGGCTGGTGTGTTGTCTCTGCTTTAAATCACGGGTTGTCTGGCTGGTGTGTTGTCTCTGCTTTACATCAGGGGTTGTCTGGCTGGTGTGCTGTCTCTGCTTTAAATCAGGGGTTCTCTGACTGGTGTGTTCTCTCTGCTTTAAATCAAGGATTGTCTGATTGGTGTGTGTTGTCTCTGCTTTAAATCAGGGGTTGTGTGGCTGGTGTGTGTTGTCTCTGCTTTAAATCAGGGGTTGTCTAACTGGTGTGTTTTGTCTGTTAACTCCTGACTGGTGTTGTTCCTACTCTATCACGGGTTGTCTGACTGGTGTTGTGTCCCTGTTCAATCAGAAATTGTCTGACTAATGTTGTGCCCCTGTTCAATCAGGCATTGTCTGACTGGTGTTGTGACCCTGTTCAATCAGGCATTGTCTGACTGGTGTTGTGTCCCTGTTCAATCAGGGATTGTCTGACTGGTGTTGTGTCCCTGTTCAATCAGGCATTGTCTGACTGGTGTTGTGACCCTGTTCAATCAGGATTGTCTGACTGGTGTTGTGTCCCTGTTCAATCAGGGATTGTCTGACTGGTGTTGTGTCCCTGTTCAATCAGGCATTGTCTGACTGGTGTTGTGTCCCTGTTCAATCAGGGATTGTCTGGCTGGTGTTGTGTCCCTGTTCAATCAGGGATTGTCTGACTGGTGTTGTGTCCCTGTTCAATCAGGCATTGTCTGACTGGTGTTGTGTCCCTGTTCAATCCGGGATTGTCTGACTGGTGTTGTGTCCCTGTTCAATCATTGGATTGTTTGACTGTGTTGTTTCCCTGTTCAATTAAAGATTGTCAGATTGGTGTTGTGTCCCTGTTCCATAACAGGTAGTCTGACTGGTGTTGTGTTCATGTTCAATCAGGGATTGTCTGACTGGTGCTTTTGTCCCTGGTCAATCAGGGATTGTCTGACTGGTGTTGTGTCCCTGTTTCAATCAGGGATTGTCTGACTGGTGTTGTGCCCCTGTGTCAATCAATCAGGGATTGTCTGACTGGTGCTTTGTCCCTGGTCAATCAGGGATTGTCTGACTGGTGTTGTGTCCCTGTTCAATCAGGGATTGTCTGACTGGTGTTGTGTCCCCTGTTCAATCAGGGATTGTCTGACTGGTGTTGTGTCCCAGTTCAATCAGGGATTGTCTGACTGGTGTTGTGTCCCTGTTCAATCAGGGATTGTCTGACTGGTGTTGTGTCCCCCTGTTCAATCAGGGATTGTCTGACTGGTGTTGTGACCGTGTTCAATCAGGGATTGTCTGACTGGTGTTGTGTCCCTGTTTAATCAGGGATTGTCTGACTGGTGTTGTGTCCCTGTTCAATCAGGGATTGTCTGACTGGTATTGTGTCCCTGTTCAATCAGGGATTGTCTGTTCAATCAGGGGTGTTGTGTCCCTGTTCAATCAGGGATTGTCTGACTGGTGTTGTTGTCCGTGTTCAATCAGAGATTGTCTGACTGGTGTTGTGTCCCTGTTCAATCAGGGGTTGTCTGACTGGTGTTGTGTCCCTGTTCAATCAGGGATTGTCTGACTGGTGTTGTGACCCTGTTCAATCAGGGTTGTCTGACTGGTGTTGTGTCCCTGTTCAATCAGGGGTTGTCTGACTGGTGTTGTGTCCCTGTTCAATCAGGGATTGTCTGACTAGTGTTGTGTCCCTGTTCAATCAGGGATTGTCTGACTGGTGTTGTGTCCCTGTTCAATCAGGGGTTGTCTGACTGGTGTTGTGTCCCTGTTCAATCAGGGATTGTCTGACTGGGTGTGTGTCCCTGTTCAATCAGGGGTTGTCTGACTGGTGTTGTATCCCTGTTCAATCAGGGGTTGTCTGACTGGTGTTGTTGTCCCTGTTCAATCAGGATTGTCTGACTGGTGTTGTGTCCCTGTTCAATCAGGGATTGTCTGACTGGTGTTGTGTCCCTGTTCAATCAGGGATTGTCTGACTGGTGTTGTGTCCCTGTTCAATCAGGGATTGTCTGACTGGTGTTGTGTCCCTGTTCAATCAGGGATTGTCTGACTGGTGTGTTGTCCTGTTCAATCAGGGATTGTCTGACTGGTGTTGTGTACTTGTTCAATCAGGCATTGTCTGACTGGTGTTGTGTCCCTGTTCAATCAGGGATTGTGTGACCGGTGTGTTGTTCCTGTTTTGACATAGATTGTCTCACTGGTATGGTGTCCATTTTCTAATATAGGTTGTCTGACTGCTGTGTTGTTCCTGTTCAATCACAGATTGTCTGACCGGTGTGTTGTCCCTGTTCAGTCAAGACTGGATGGCAAGGGAGGAGAAAGAAGCGTCCTGCTGTCAGTAGCCAAGGGTCCTGAGTGTTTGTTGTTTATCGCCCCCCACCCCCACCCCCCCTTCCTTCCTAAGCTTTTCTTTCTGTTGTTAGTGCGCAGTCATTTTGTCTACTCTGTGTGTTACCCACACTCTGTGTCCCTGTCGTCACGTGCACGGCATCGTCTGATTAATGCCTGTCCTTCTGTTCCGTGTCAGAACGCCGTCTGCCCCACTTTGTGAAGATGAATGGGACAAAGTGTCAGTAAAGAATACCTCCCCCTGCCTTGCCGTGTGGCCTGCGGACTGGTCTCTTCCTCGGAGACACCAACTCTCGGCCCCGACCTAGACTGACGCCACAATTTGTGTGGATTGGGATATCATCGTGGTCGGTGTCTGCACACGTCTACTGCTTCTGCCGCCTTTCTTCCCTTATGTAGGGTCTGTGTGTTGGATGTAGATCATTCCGTTAGTGGGGCACTGGAGATGGGGAGGAGGGCGCCGATGAGGGTGGCGACAAGACAGACAATGAAGAAAAACAGACAGAGCTGAGACGTTTGAAGACAGGAGGAAAGTACATCCATGGCGCAGGATGAATACATGTGTGTGGAGTTCAAAATAACCTGAAATAAGGGCATTTGAAAGTGATAGTGTGTTTTCATATACATGTCCATATTTGGACACGATTTTCAAGTCCACGATTACACAGTATGGAAGTCTTTCTCGTGCAATTTTTCAAATCCACGATATCCATTTTGTAGTCCACCATACTGGGTTCAAAGTCCATGCTACTCAGTCGTCAAATCAACAGTGCGTCCACTGTTTTTAAAGTGCATGTTGCTCGCTTTTCAAGCCAACGTTACACAGTGTTCAGTCTATATCACTCTTTTCCACACCACCCAACACGACTTTCACATCCATTTTACTCTTCTTCACTAATTCACATCACACTGTTAGAGAATCTGTAACTCATTTCCCATGCTCCTGATAATCATTTTCTTAATTCTAAGTGCAGATTACACAGTCTTCAGGTCTATGTGACTTGTTTTTTTGCAAGTTGTAGGTCCATTGAATGGATTTCCAAGTCCGTTTACTTTCATACCTTGTTTTCAAGACTATGCTAATCTCTTTTTAAGTGCTCATTACCCGGAGTGCAAGTCCGTGGTACTCACTTTTTAAATTGTACGTTACAAGATGATATGCCAGTTTTGTTCAAACACACACACACACACACACACACACACACACACACACACACACACACGCGCACACACACACTCACACACACAAGCATGCACACACACACGCGCGCGCGCGCGCGCCAACTCACGTACACAGGCATGCCTACACACACGCCCGCCCGCACACACACATACGCAAACGTATGCGCATTTGTTTCTCTCTCTCTCTCTCTCTCTCTCTCTCTCTCTCTCTCTCTCTCTCTCTCTCTCTCTCTCTCTCTCCTTCTGTGAACACCATCAAAGCAATGTATGAAACTACCTACTGGCTGTGGTGCGACATCTCTGGTTGATTGCTGTGATTCATTGCATGACCGTCGAGCAAACAACATTATTTCCTTTTCAGGAACAATCAAATCTCCCCGGCTGAAAGTAGTGGCGATAGGGACAAGACAACGGGTCAGCAAATTCAACTGAGTGGGGGACTGCATTTCCAATCGTTAGTATGAGAAGGATGGGCGTTGCCATGCGGAGGTTGTTGGTCTGCACTGAAGAGCCTTCATCAAGAACTTGACTGGTAGTCAGTGCTGGGAAACGGCTTCGATCCGGCGGTACTTGAACGCAGAGCGTGGCAGTGACCACTTCCGACATGACTTCCACGGTGCTATGGTGTTGACTGGCTGATTTTTAACAGTAGGCCCAACGTCCTCGTGGCTAATGTGAACTTTTGATTTTTTTTTTTAATTATTCGGTTTGGCTGATTGCACGGTAGTCTCAGGGACTTGAAACGTATGAGTCCAAGTATTTAGGCCTATTTGTCATACAAAACCGTGTTCCTGCCTCTTGGAACTGTGGCGAGAGTAGTAGTAGGTTAGTAGTAGTAGTAGTAGCAGTAGTAGTAGTAGTTGTTGTAGTAGTAGGAGGAGGAGGAGGGAGGAGGAGGAGAAGGAGGAGGAGGAAGAGGAGAATGGAAGAGCAGCACCAATAAAAGCAGCAGCAGAAGTGAAATAGATAATGTTATTATGATTGTCACTATTGATATTATTATTGTCGTTGTTGTTGTTGATATATTATTATCATCATCATTAGTAGCATTATTTTCACATTATCATTTGAGTATTATCATTATAATTATTATCATTTTGAGGAGGAGGAGGAGGAGTAATATCATCATTGTCGTCGTCGTAGTCATCATCATCATCATCATCATCATCATCATCATTATCATTATCATCATCATCATCATCATCAACATTATTATCATCACCATCATCATCATCATCATCATCATCATCATCATCATCATCATCATCATCATCATCATCATCATCGTCGTCGTCGTCGTCATCATCGCCATCATTAAGTTCCATTGTTGACCTTCACTCAGATTCTCTGCTCATCAGCTGTGGCTGCTGCTGAAGGGATGGTACAGATCCGGAGATGAAGGTATGGATAAGATGTATGAATACACTGAAATGCATTCAGAAGAAGCAAGACTGCAGTCTGCCTCGAGAGAAAAGGAATCATAGCTTCGAGAGAAAACCTGGCCCGACCCAACACCAGTGGCCCGGAAGCTCTACGGAGGACTGGGGGACCTGCGACGTACTGCCACCTTTGTCGAGGAGACTTGGGAATCCATCTAAAGAAATGACGAACGAGACAACAACAACAACGACAACAACAACAACAACAACAACAACAACAACAACAATAGCACGCGGAATAATCTGAACTGTCAACACAGCACATTTCTTTTAAAAAAAAAAAAAAAAAAAAGTATTTAAGAATTCACGTTGATTAATTCCCTGGATCCTGGCGATGAAGTGTAGGGGGGAAAAATGTCGAAAACAAACACTTTGATTTCTGTAAATCTAAAAACAAAGCATCTATTTATCTATTCTTTGCATGCGTATAAG
>JADBJO010000017.1:560000-567500 GCA_016801955.1 Conus betulinus
TGTTGTCTGATGTGCTGCGTGGTTGGATGAATCTGTTCGTTAGTGACATAATCAGTTCATCAGTTGTCTTGTATCTTTGGGTTCACACCTCACATCCAAGGCTTGAATTCTTCTTTCCAAGTCTGCTGTGAAGGTCCATTTATCACAATCAGACAGGACCAGGGAAATATACCAGTGTACATATGAACCCGATCTTGTGTTCTATCGAGATATTATTTTCCTTCCATACTATATTTGACTGTGGACATGCTGTCTCTGCTGCTCATCAGAGGATTTTAAATTTGTATCCTACATTGCTAAGGATGGATCCCAAAGTAAGTGAACAATTGAAAGTTCCTAGCTTCTGTCCTCGGATATTTGTGACTGGCCATCAACTCCGTTTTCTCGGCGCTGATTTTTATGCCACGTTTAAATTCCATCTAAATGGTTAACAAGCTTGGTGAGTTCTTGTTGACTGCCTGCCAGACCATCAGTTCATATGCTAAGCGAAGGTTCTTCCAACAATGGCGACTGTTCTGAATTCAACTTAAACAGCTTCAAACATGATGCATACCAGGAATAATTATGTTTAGAGGTGTAAAAACTTACGGCAGCCTTGACGAACTGCAGGCGAAGTATGGAATCACTCTCCAGTAACACTCTGTATGAGACTGTGCTAGTTGTCTGGAATAAAAGTTGCTTGATGCTGTAATTTGCCTTTTGCCCGGTGGTCTTTATTTTCATTGTGGCCCATAGTGCCTCCTGCCAGACTCTGTCAGGAGCCTTCTTGAAGTCTTCGAAGGCATAATAGAACTCTGTCTGGCGTCAGGGGTTCTTTTCGCAAAGGATACGCAGGGGAAAGAACGGTTCGATGGCACTTCTGCTTTGCAGAATCAAGCATGTTCGTCAGCGATGACTGAATCTTTTTGCAGCCATGAATATTCAGAATGACTGAGCATTGCTAGGCTGGCATAGCTGATCAAACTGATGATCCGATAGTGCTGGAAGCGTTAGAGACTTCCTTTCGTGGGAAGGTTTATAATAAAAGATTGATTTCGTGACGTGAGCCTCTCCCCAGTGTGTCAGATGTTTTGCAAATGGGAATTAGGATATCAACATCTACCTGTCCGCCTTGTTTCAAGAGTTCTGCAGGGATTTTGTTGAAGCCTGTTACATCCTCACATTCTACTGATCTCACTGTGGTGGTGAAGTTTTCATGGAGTATTGGAAAGTCCTCCTCATTGAATGAATTATGTGCAAAGGCATACTTTGATCTCCTTTGCCGTGCTTGTTGAAGAGTTCAGACCAATAAGCACTCCACATTTTTTTATGCCTCACTCCTGTGTGAGAACATTTCCGTCTCTCTGTCCTGATGGTGCCTACTTTGCTCAGTCAACGCTTTAACAGTCGTGACACTTTCTCAGAGTCGTTGTCGTTTAGGTTTTTCTTGCGTTCTCAAATTGTTGTTTGATCAAGCTTCCTTTGCATTCTTCAACTCTTGACTGGCCATCTTGTTTACAGCGCTATGTTTCTCCCACTCAATCTTCTTGAACGGTCTTAAAGTCCTCCATGCGTCGAACATCTCCCAGGTATTGCCTGTGATCTATAGTTTCTATTTCCAGCGGCTTATTACTAGGACCTCTGCTTCTGTTTTAGCCATCTTTCAATTGAAATTGTTTGTGAGAGTTTTGGTGTCTTCTCCAGACAGAAGCAGTGGAGAACATTTCCTCTCATGGCCGCCCAGTATCATTCAGCGTGTGTCAGGGTCTTTTTATTTGTCATGATCAAATTTGAGACGCCTAATTTTTACTCACTTGCTCTTTCACAGTACTTTAATTTCATCATGATAAGGCTGTGATCACTCCGGACATTAGCTGTGAGAAATGGCCTCCGGGTGTTTTTTTTTCTGCCTCTTGATGGTAGACCTATTTCGGTTCTTTACAAGAATGTAGTCTACCAGCCGCCGTGGCGAAGTGGTTAGCGTCGCGGACTCCCGGCTGGGAGGTCGTAGGTTCGAATCCCATCAGAGTCATGTGGGTTTTTTTGCCCCGACCGGCTCCTACCCAGAGTTGAGTTTGCTGCGGACTCAGTTGGGGAAGACTGGGACCACACAGTCGAGTTTCATCCACTTAATGGATGCGTTTCTGAGAGTGTTGCTCAAATTTCCTGACCAACACTGCAGATGCCTGTATCTCTCGGGCCTGGTTGACGCCGGGATATATTATGAAAGGAAGCGTAGAGTGCAGCCCTGTCACGTAGTCTCAGACCGAAATGGAAATCCGTAGCATCATCTTAATCATCCTCATTCTCATCGATCAGCATTAAAAAAAAAATGTCTCAAATTCTGTGGCCCTTCATGCCCTGCTGTCATGGTGACCTCAATTTCGATGTCCTCTCCACGTCTGTGGCCTTGGTTTGGTTCCTTCGGGGTCACCGGTATTGGCGAGTCCATGGGGGCTGTCGTTGGACGGACGTGGTGGCGCCCTCCGTAGGGAGAGCTCACACACGCCGGCTCCGCGACTAAGCAATTATTGTCGTTAGTCAGGGTGGTAGTAGGTGGTGCCCTGCGTATGTTAGATCAGAACAGGCGCCACTGAACACCACTGAAGTGACTCGGCAGCAGTGCAGTGTCTCCTCCGGTGGGTTGCCTCTTGATGATTTGACATTGACTGCTCCCTGTGGATTGCCGGTGCCGGGGCTGCGGCGGGGCCGACCGGGCTGTGGCTGCGGACGGGGTGTCGGAATGAGCGGCGTGGGTGCACTGCCTCTGAGGTGGCGCAGAGGTTGGGACAGCAAAAAAAATGTAGTTTATCTGGCTATATGAGTGACCGCTTCGGGAGTGTCATGTCCATCGTCCGAATGTTTTATGGTCACTTGGAGTACTGGCCAGGACCACGTGATTATCACTTTCAAATTCTAGCAGACGTAGTCTAGTATAAGTGGTGGTCATATTTCAGTAGATGCCACATAAATCATTCTTATATTCGTGGGCGTCTGCCCCAAGCTTGTCATTTCAGTTCCCCTGAACGATGAGGATACCTTTCTTGTCAACCCAGCTGATGACCGTCAGAGCTTAGTGTAGGATTCTTCAATCTGGCCATCATCACAGTCTGACGTGGGAGGGAGCATGTATTTGCACTACCATTACGTCGAATGGTTTCGCTTGCGGTTGGATGGTCTTGATGCTGCATGAAACGGGGTACTTTCTCAGTGCAGCGCTATATTCTTTCAATCCGTCAAGATCCTTTTCTGCTTCTGGTAACCATGAAACTCAGTAAACCCAGTGAGGAGTAAGCCCAACACAAACATCCAGCCTGAAGAGGGATGGGCTCCACTAATCTGCATCTTCCCAAGACACGGCACATGAAGAAGGAAAATGCATAGATCATGCCGGAACGTTCGGCAATCGGATTACAAATGACCCGCGCCCTCTGCCAACCCGCATCCGAGCGGTCGAGAAAAAGAACGCTACTGGGGGGAAAGCCCTAGAGAACGGTGAACGGAATATCATCACATTTCCCACCTTGAACGAAAGGAAAGACAGGCAGGTTGGAAAGTTGACAGAACTGACCTGTGTGTGGTGGTGCATTCACGGGCTGTGCCAGGTGAGGTGGAAGAACAACGGCGAAGCAAAGTCTGAAAGGGGTGTCCTGTACTGTGGTGGGGGGAAGAAGACAAGCACGCAAATGGTGGAGTGGGGCGTTTAGAGAACGAGAAGATCAGGAACGCTGTTTTAGAGAGAGATAGACAGACAGACAGACAGACAGACAGATAGATAGATAGATAGATAGATAGATAGATAGATAGATAGATAGATAGATAGATAGATAGATAGACAGATAGTCAGGAAGGCAGATAATCCACGGACAGCTCTCCGTTTTAATTACCTAGGTATTTTCGCGATAGCTCTCTCTCTCTCTCTCTCTCTCTCTCTCTCTCTCTCTCTGATTTTTTTTTTTTCATTCGGCCGAAAAGCGTTCTTCAGGAAGTGTTTCACAATAAATTTGTGCAACATTCAGTGTAGAAAGCTTCAAGGTCGAAACAGTGGAGAAACTATAAACAAAATTAAAGAGTCACTGGATGAAATGCTTTTATTTCTCGCTTCTTTATCACCGTCACTTGGACTGATCTGTAGTAAAGTGGGATGGCAAGGCAAGGGCCGTGGGAAATCTCTCCCTTTCTTCACATCCAGTAAGTAGCAGAGGAACACAAATGCAGGAACACCATTCTTCTGCCCTAAAAAAAGAACAAATAATTCCTTTTTTTTAAGTGAGGGAGGGGGTGGGGAGGCTTACCACTCATTTCCAACTGATTCGGATCATTCAGTACAAGCTGAAAGATTCACTTTTATATGTTCTTGTCTCTTTTTTTACTTACATGTCTAAGGCACTTTTCTCCCATTGGCGCGCTCTACTCTTCGCTGGCTGCACTGGAGGCGGTGGGACACATTTTCCATGGACTTGAATCGTTGGGAGCTGGTTGAAAGTTTTTACTTTTATATCATTCTCGTCTCTTCTCTTTCACATTTTCCATGGACTTGGATCGTTGGGAGCTGGTTGAAAGTTTTACTTTTATATCATTCTCGTCTCTTTCACATTTTCCATGGACTTGGATCGTTGGGAGCAGGTTAAAGTTTTACTTTTATATCATTCTCGTCTCTTTCACATTTTCCATGGACTTGGATCGTTGGGAGCAGGTTGAAAGTTTACTTTTATATCATTCTCGTCTCTTTCACATTTTCCATGGACTTGGATCGTTGGGAGCTGGTTGAAAGTTTTACTTTTATATCATTCTCGTCTCTTTCACATTTTCCATGGACTTGGATCGTTGGGAGCAGGTTGAAAGTTTTACTTTTATATCATTCTCGTCTCTTTCACATTTTCCATGGACTTGGATCGTTGGGAGCTGGTTGAAAGTTTTACTGTTATATCATTCTCGTCGCTTTCACATTTTCCATGGACTTGGATCGTTGGGAGCTGGTTGAAAGTTTTACTGTTATATCATTCTCGTCTCTTTCACATTTTCCATGGACTTGGATCGTTGGGAGCTGGTTGAAAGTTTTACTGTTATATCATTCTCGTCTCTTTTCTTATTTACCTTTCTGCAGCAGCTTTCTTCCGCTGTCCCTGTCCCATTCCACCCTTCGCTGGCTGCACTGGAGGTGGTGCAATGGTGATGTCCTCCCCGTGCGGGTGAAAATACCTTGTGTATACTGACGGTGTTGCCTGTCGGATACCATGAGAGGACGTACACAGATCAGTCTCCTGCAGAAGATGAAAATCGGCTCTAGGCAGCTGTAAACCAACATAAACACACACTGACAGTCCCTTAGATTGTCAGCGAAACGTTTGATAGTTGTACTTAAACACACACACACACACACACACACACACACACACGCGCGCGCGCGCACACACACACACACATAAACACACACACACGCACACACACACACACACACACACACACACACACACACACACACACACACACACATATACACACACGCACGCACACACACACACACACACGCACGCACGCACGCACGCACGCGCACACACACACACACACACGCGTACACACATACGCGCGCGCGCGCGCGCGCACGCACACACACACACACACACACACACACACACACACACACACACACACACACACACCACACTTCCTTCGCCTCTGCCACCACCACCATTACCACCACGTCCATCTCCACCATTTTTTCTTTGTTAGATCTTCGCTGAATCATTCATATAGTGACGGGGGTGAGAACCGAGTTTGTGACACCGGAACGGGATATGAGCGGCTCTGGTGTTTTGTTGTGTTATTAAATCAAGCTTTACCACAACTGCTTCGGTAGCAATCAAACAGCTCACTCTCCATATACAGTGAGTTGAATTTATTGGCAGGGGAGATCATCTAGCTTCTTTTTTTCATGCGAAGAAAGCCTCAACAGATATAGATGAGCATGTCAGATAGATAGATAGATGAGATAGATAGATTGATTGATTGATTGATTGATTGATTGATTGATTGATTGATTGATTGACTGACTGACTGACTGAGTGATTAATTGATTGATAGGTTGATTGATTGATAGGTAGTTGGACAGACAGATAGATGCATAGATAGATCGATAGACTGGCGGACAGACAGACAGTAGGTAGGTTGATAGATAGGTAGGCAGTCAGACAGGCAGGCTAGTAGGTAGGCAGGCAAGGTAGTAATTAGGTAGTTAGGTTGGTTAGTTGGGTAACTGACTGACTGACTGACAGACAGGTAGGTAGGTAGGTTGATAGGCAGGCAGGCAAACAGGCAGGCTAGCAGGTAGGCAAGCAGGTAGTAGATAGGTAGGCAGGTTGGTCAGCTGAGCAACTGACTGACTGACTGACAGAAACAGACACAAAATCCAGTTCAGTCATCAGCAACATCGGTCTCCGTTTGGGGAGTCCGTTCCTTTCAGTGTTCAGTATGGCGCCCCGCAGGTCAATTTCATCGGAAGAAATCGACCAAAAGTAAAGTACTTATCAAGCTGGAAATCTGGAACGGATCGGTCCACTTCCCGTCTGCTTTTTGATTGTCAAGCGAGGCCTAGTTATGTGTCTGCCAGTAGCGTCATTCACTGAGTTTTCATGCGAAATACAAGAAATGCATTCCGCCAGATCAGAACAAGTCGTGAAATGAGTTCATCCGCGAATCAGCCTCAAACCATATTTTCCTTTACAAAAGTATGTCAGACGGGCAAGACATGGAACACCATGCTGCAGCTTATGTCGGCTGGAAGTGCTGTTTCACGACTCCCGTGTGAAACCTGCCCTGAACGTCAGATGTCCGAGGACCCGATCAATCATCAAACTCCTCCACACACACCGCGGGGATCTAGGAGCAGACCATCGACTTCTGTGAAGCAGACTCCACTACGCCGGTGTCTAGCTCTTGGGGCAGATAATCAAACCCCCCCCCCCCCCCCTGGCAGCTGGCTCTTTGACGTCAGCGACGAGTAGGCTGTGTGGGAGACTTTCAGCTCATGGCCGGCTTCCGACTGATCTATAGGCTCTGCACCTCTCGTCTGCCCAATCATTACACGGAATGTCTGTGTGGCCCCTAGTGCTTATGATCTGTCTGCATCCACGATCGAACACTCCGCCACCGCCCTTCGGCGGGGAGAATGGCGGCCATTAGAAGATTTCGGGGAGCAGAGCTCGTCTCTTCTATTGTCTGCAGATGTGGTGAACTCTGAAGACAGATGGCTGCCAGGCTGAAGAAATGTGAACCGTTGTGTCTTTGATATCCTAGGGCATGTGCTGCTCAGTTGTTCACAAAAACTATAGACCGCCTCTCTCTCTCTCTCTCTCTCTCTCTCTCTCTCTCTCTCTCTCTCTCTCTCTCTCTCTCTCGCATTCGCATTCTCTCTCTTCTCTCTCTCCCTCCCCTCTCTCCCCCCCTCTCTCTCTCTCTCTCTCTCTCTCTCTCTCTCTCTCTCTCTCTCTCTCTGCATTCGCATTCTTCTCATTCTCTCTC
>JADBJO010000017.1:577500-590000 GCA_016801955.1 Conus betulinus
TTCATCTTGATACCAACGACGATCGTTTATTCAAAAAGGCGATGTGTCTCTTCACAAAAGATCACATACACACTCATCACACTTTCAAAAGTATACGCATACTTTGGTGGAGAGAGAGGAGAGAGAGAGAGGGAGAGAGAGAGACGACGACGGCGAGACAGAGAGACCTCTACAACAGTGACATTGAGGGCTCTCATTCCAGCCCTATTGAAGACAAATCTGTTTTCTGCTGGTGTGAAACTTGATGTGGATCTTTTCCACGCCTGGAAGTTCACAGCATGTTGTTATCCCGAAGCATCCGCGGCATCAATTCGCCTACCACAATTTTCATGACATTACGTCAAACATATTAAACAAAACTTCTTCTGGTGGAAATTCTTGAATAACAATAGAGTATCCATTTTGTGCTGATTTTTTTTTTTTTTTTTTTTTTTTTTTTTTGTAAGCCGTATATATGGAATCTTATGTGTGATAAATGATCCGCCACTTCTTTCATTTCTTGTGGCGAGAAGGACAGGAATCGGGCGAAGAGAAGAGTTCTGGAGTAGAGGGACTGTGACGCCGAGCAGTGGAAGCCGCATGCAAGCCGTTAAGCCCACTCCCCTTCTGATACCAGAGAAGAACACCAAAGGTAACAACGTGGAACATCAGGACAAGGCCAGCAGCGTGAGGGATGTTGAATTACAGCTTCTCTGTCCTGGGGTTGTGAGAGACAAGTTGAGTGAAGAGGGGACGGCTTAATCTGGAGAGATGCTCCTACACCCTGGACAAACAGAAGGGGCCGTGCCCATCTTCCAACGAGGGAGTGCCTTTAACACCGGGACCAGAAGTACAACGCTGACGTGTCGTCTGTGAACCGGTCAGTTCACGCAGCTTCACAGCCAAGTCTTTCTACCAACAGTTTCAGTTTCATCAAGGAGGCGTCACTACGTGCGGACTAGTCCATATACGCTACACCACATCCCCTAAGTTTTGAGACCACACTACGCGTGATTTTAAGCTGATGAATAGATGATTTAACAACTAAGATGAGACAATTGAAGAGAGGGGTCTTGTGGCTACGACTCGGCGGATGTCTGACCTGCCCATTAGCCCAACGCGCTGATCAGACCTTGAGTGTCTACCTACCACGGGTTGTGTGTGTGTGTGTGTGTGTGTGTGTGTGTGTGTGTGTGTGTGTGTGTGTGTGTGTGTGTGTGTGTGTGTGTGTGTGTCTCTGTGTGTGTCTCTGTGTGTGTGTCTGTGTGTGTGTGTGTGTGTGTGTGTGTGTGTGTGTGTGTGTGTGTGTGTGTGTGTGTGTGTGTGTGTGTGTGTGTGTGTGTGTGTGTGGTGAAGAAAGGAGTATCTTTAATGTGAACACCATCCACTTTTCTTCCTCCATCAGTGACGTTAAGGGCGTTAAGGAAGATTGTTGCTGCCTCCATCTGCAAGCTGCGCTGAACAAAAGAGGGCAGAGAGCATGGTTATCTTCATGGGAACTTCAACACCAAAACTAGGATCTGACAATACACGCTGTGAGGAGGCTATATGGATCAGGGCAGATGAAGGCGAATGGTGAACACTCTGTTGATCTCTGTTCCATGAAATAGCTGGTTACCGGAGGAACCATCTTCCGTCACGAATAGATCCACAAAGTCACGGGGACGTCTTCTGACCAAATCACGGACAGGCCAAAATTGCCCAGTTTGTGTTAACCAGTTGTATTCGTGTGGCTAGGTGCTGATGTGTCATCAGACCATCATTCACAAGACTCTGACTGCAAGACTCCGACTCCAGAAGCACCAACCACCACCAACAAATGCACACGATAGATACGTGCCATAGCGTATAGGAAATAATCATCAGGCAACAACACTTTTTTGATGAAACTAAAACAAACCAAATCATCTACAAGACAGGTGATCTTGCCCAGTGCTCAGAGGTTATTCAGACCGCACCAATTAAACCCGTTGCCCAGAATTCATCAGGAGTGGCAATACTTTCACCTAATTCCAAATATTTCAATCAGAGCAACAGTCATTTCATGGGTGCCCTATATTCATTCACTAATTCAATGATCCACTGCAGCGAAATTTCGCGCAGTGCACTATACGTTACCCTGAGCTAAAGTACTACTTCATTAAATGCCCATTGGAACCAGCACGTCTCGACTCAGTATGTTAACCTTTCATTTAAAAAAAAACAAAAAAAAACGGACGCATGAAACATGAACGGCTCGTAAACGAAAGTAAAAAGTAATTTTGTGTGAAAGTGAAGGCACTTTTGAAGGTTGAATACTACTTTTTAGTCAAAGGCACTACTTCAGGCTGACAAGAGATTAAAGAGTGTTGGCCGGAGGTGACGATTTTGTGGGATTAAGTTCGTTCAGTGACTTGACGATCGCAGCTCAGGTCTGGGATATTACTTTTATACGAGACAGAGTACATGCTGTTCTCAGAAACAGTGTGTTGTCTGGGATGGATCAGAACAGGGAAAGGTGGAAACAGAGGCGCTGGTTGGAATGGGGGGGGGGGGGGGGGGGGGGGGGGGGGGGGGGGGGGGGGATTGGTGTCGAGGTGGGAGAATGGGAAAAGAGAGAGGGGGAGATGGTCGGGGGAAAGAGTATGCAGGGTGGAAGGCGAGGGGGTGTGTGTGTGTGTGGGGTGGGGGGGGGGGGGTAGTAGGAGTAGTATGGTGTCTGGAATGAGTCAAAGTAGTGCGGATAAGGAAAAAAAAAAAAAGAGATGTAAACAGGAACGGGGACGGGTGGAGAAGAGAAGGGATCGGAAGGGTATGTTGAGTAGAGAGAGAAGGGATGGAAGGAGAGGGGGGGGGGAAGCTAGAATACAGTGTCACTCTTCCAGGTGAAATCCCTGAAGGCTGCAAGGTTCCTAGGGGAACGATGACTGGATTCCCCAAGATTATGAGGAAGAGATGATCCCCATCTCCTCTGTGCCAAAGAACTGCCACTCTCACATGTGAAAATTTATGGTGTCCACATTTGGAATGATTGGGGGGGGGGGGGGGGGGGGGGATGTGTCTTTTTTGTGTTCCTTGAGGATCCTATATGACTCATTAACATACGTTGTATAGAAAAGGCTGCGGGATAAAGCGTAGACCACGGTTGGCGTTGGCGAGTGAAGTGGTATCTGATACTAAAATCCCTAATCTGACGTGGCCCATCCCTACCCTCCTTCTACAGCTTGGGTGATGAACGTGCAGATTTTTCATTCTGATTTGCTGGCTCTGCGCTCAAGTTGCGCTAAAGACGATGACGTGACTGTGTGCTCAATTTGCGCTAAATACAACGACATTATGTGTGACGTGACTGTGTGCTCAAGTTGCGCTAACGGCAATGACATTACGTGTGACGTGACTGTGTGCTCAAGTTGCGCTAATGGCAATGGCATTATGTGTGGTGGGACTGTGTGCTCAAGTTGCGCTAACGGCAATGACATTACGTGTGACGTGACTGTGTGCTCAAGTTGCGCTAATGGCAATGGCATTATGTGTGGTGGGACTGTGTGCTCAAGTTGCGCTAAAGACAATGACATCATGTGCGACAATGACATTGTGTGTGACGTGGATGTGTGCTCAAGTTGCGCTAACGGCAATGACATTATGTGTGACGTGGCTGTATGGTCGGGCCGCACCATAGACAATGACGTCATGTGTGACGTGACTGCTTGCTCAGTTGCACCACAGACGATGACGTCATGTGTGACGTGGCTGTGTGCCCAGGTTATGCCATAGAGAATGACGTCATGTGTGACGTGGCTGTGTGCTGAGGTTATGCCATAAAGAATGACGTCATGTGTGACGTGGGTGTGTGTTCAGATTGCACTGTAGATAATGACGTCATGTGTGACTGCAATTCTGGTCAGGTTACGCCAAATACATTGACGTCATATGTGACGTGCCTATGTGCTCAGGTTGCGCCACAGAAATGATGTCATGTGTGACGTGGTTGTGTGCTCAGGTTGCGCTGTGGATAGTGACGTCATGTGTGACGTGGCTGTGTGCTCAGGTTGCGCCACAGATAATGATGTCATGTGTGACGTGGTTGTGTGCTCAGGTTGCGCTGTGGATAGTGACGTCATGTGTGACGTGGCTGTGTGCTCAGGTTGCGCCACAGATAATGATGTCATGTGTGACGTGGCTGTGTGCTCTGGTTGCAATATAGATAATGACGTCATGTGTGCTCAGGTTGCGCCACAGACGATTACGGCGGGGAGTACAGCAGCCACACCGAGGCCCAGCTGACGTCACGGAAGAAAGTGGCCAAGATGCTGATCGCCATCGTGCTGCTGTTCGCGGCCTGTTACCTCCCTGTCAACGTTCTGCTGGCCCTCAGGTCAGTGTCTGCCGCTCTGTCTGTCTGTCTGTCTGTCTGACTGCCTGTCTGTCTGTCCGTCTGTCTGTTTTTCTGTCTGTTTCTGTTCCTGTCTCTCTCTCTCTGTTTCTCTCTCTCTCTCTCTCTCTCTCTCTCTCTCTCTCTCTCTCTCTCTCTCTCTGCTCTCTCTCTCCTCTCTCTCTCTCTCTCTCTCTCTCTCTCTCTCTCTCTCTCTCTTCTAGTTTTTAGTAAACGTTTTTGCTAGCACTCAGCTCAGCGTCTGTCTGTCGATCTGTTTGCCTGTCTGTCTCTCTGTGTTTGTCTATCTGTCTGCTAGTTTTCAGTTAACGTTCTGCTAGCCCTACCTGTCTACCTGTCTGTCTGCCTGTCTGCCTGTCTGTCTGTCTGTCTGTCTGTCTGTCAACATTTCTGCTGCCACTAAGGTCAGCGTCTGTTCGTCTGCCTGTCTGTCTGTCTGCTACCTACTTCCCAAAGTTCTGCTGCCCCAAGGTCAGTGTCTGTCTGACTGTCTGTCAATATGTCCGTCCGTCTGTTTGCTATCCCCTTGTCAGCTAAGCGTATGTGTGCCTGTGTGTTGTCTGCCGCCTCCCTGTCAACGTTGTGTCGGCAGTATGGTCAATGTCTGTCTGCCTGTCTTTCTATCGGTCTGTCTACCACATCGCTATCATTGTCCTCCCGTCTCTCATGTCAGTGGCCTGATTCTCTGCCTTCTGTCTGTCCTGCCTGTTTGTCTGCATAATCTGTCTGTCTGCTAACCCTTGTTAACGTCCTGACGGATCTAAGGCCAGTGCCTGTCTGCCCGTGTCAGTGTTCCTAATTTCTTTGAAAAGTGAAGGCCCTGGGGACTCTGGGCTGAAACATCTGGAGGATCCTTTTGGTGACAGCAGAGGATCTCTGCCAGCAAGTCCAACGTCAACATGTTCGTGCCATCATAGAGCACAAATCCTCTTGACCACACTGGCTTAACCAGCCTCGCGTAGTATGAACATTGCTTCTTTTTGTGTGTGTGTGTGGGGGGGGGGGGGGGGGGGGGGGGGGGGGGGGGGGGAGGGGGTTGGAATCCATCTAAACTGCTACAACCAACCTTTTTCCATTCTCTTTTTTTCTGTTCCTCCATTCTCTAAACTGCTTTTTTCTGCATTTTCTGTTTGTCGGCCTCTGGCGCCCTCCCCCCCCTCAGCGACCACTGACCTCGGCTGATTTGAAATCGCGCTATTTCTTTTCAACCGTAATCAGACATAATAGATCTTTCAATTTCTTTGCTTCACTAATGTAGTCTCGTAAGCCGCATCATCTATCAGCTCAGTGGAGTAGTTGGAGTCCTCTTTCCTCTTCTTTCAGTCTGTTCTCTGCCATCAGCGAGTTTTCTAGTGGACAAAAGCCTCTGAAGAAATCCATGATTGCTCTTCTCTTCGGGAGATGTAAAGATTCGGATCGGTAAAGGAGAAAAACATCGGGAGCTGCCGTTGAGAAGTTGCTGCATTAGACTGCGCCTATGGCAACGAAACTGCGTCGCTCTGTCTCGTGATAGTTTGGCCACTTTCGATTAAAGTTGCAGTAAAAAATTATCTTATTCGCGCGAGAGAAATTTGTTTTGTTGTGTGTGTGGCCGAAACCCTTTTGTGTGAGAGTATAATTGAAAACTCCGTAATCTGTGTGCGAAGTTTTGCCCGATTGTGCGTTTAAAGGATCACTGCTATATGGCTGTCCGCCACCTCCCTTCACTTCTCTTGTTCTCGGGGTCCATGCCTGCTGCCTGCTCGTCTCCTCTCTCTGTCCTCGGGACAATGTCTGTCTGTCTGTTGTCTGTCTGCTTTAACTTCCTATCTGTCTTCCCCTGTCCCTGTCTGTTTGTCTGTGTACCACCTCTGTTCCCAGGTCCGGTCTGACTGTCCTGTCTACCACCCCTCCCTGTCCACAAGGTATTTCTGTCTACCCTCCCTGTCAAGTTTTGTGTCCCCAGGGTGACTGTCTTTGACTGTCCGCTGCCAACCGTCGGCCTCTTTTCTGGCCAGGGTCAGTGTCGTGTCTGCCCGTTATTCTGTCCGTCTGTCCGTTTGTCCTGCCTGGACAGTGTTTTTGCCCGTTGTCTATCTGTCTGGTCTGCCTGCTCTTCTAAACTGTCCGCCAACTTCCCGTCAACCCTCGTTTCTGTCTGTCTGTCCTTGGTCCGGGCTTGTTCGTTGTCTGTCTGTCTGTCCTGTCTGTCTGTCTGGTCTGTCTGTCTGTCTGTCTGCCAACTTCCCGTCGAACCTCTGTCTGGTCGTCTTAACTTACCGGTGGTCTGTTGTCTGGTTTCTATCTGTTTGTCTGTCTGACTGTTGTCTCTTCTGGTCTGTTTGCGTCCCCGCCATCCTCATTGGCCACACGGGTCCAATGTCTGTTCTCCTCTGTGTTCTGTCCTGTCTTTCGTCCTGTTGCCTTCCACCTGTCGTGAGTCGTTCTGTCTTCCATGCACTCTCTCCGCTTTCTGTGAGAAGTGTCCTGTAATGGTCCTACGCTTTCCAGTCTCTGTCTCACTCCTCCGCTTTAGCTCTGTAGAGTTTCGTCGCGTCAAACCCTGCCCCCACTCTACTACGTAACGTTGTGGTCCGTACCTTCGCCTTCCTACTTACTCTCTCTCTAGCTTTCTGCAGTCTCTCTCTTCTTGCCTGGCGTCAAAACCTCCTGCCACACCTGGGGGTGGTGTCTAAAAACTTAAACCCACAGCAGCACAACAGCGACACTTACACACAGAACAGGCAAGCACACACCACCGGGGCACGGGGGCAGGGGGGGGGAAAACTCAGCGCACAACCAACACACACTCTCCACATATTCCGCCTTTCCTTTTATTCTCTGTTGCCTCTGCCCCCCCCTCTCCTTGCTTACCTAACTGCTGCCACCCTGCCCTCCCATACCATCATCATCAACACATTTTCATCTCATTGGTTCTGGATCTGCGATGTGATCTGTTGCTATGCTCGTCAAAGAGATCAACATTTTAAAGATTTCACGGAAGAAAGCTTCTTACCGAAATTACCCTGGTGTGGTTTGGAGAATGGGGTGTAGTCTTCAAAGGGTTAATGTGGATTAATCTTTTTCAAGGACGATTGTCGGTGACGTTCAACGCGGTGACAACCCTGATATGGCCCCTTTGCGGTCGGCTGGGGCGGTAAGCAACATTATCTTTTTTTTAATTACTCTGGTGGTTGTGTGTGTGTGTGTGTTGGTGTTGTGTGTGTGTGGTTGTTTGTGTGCGTGTTGTGGTGTTGTGTGGTGTGCGTGTGTGTGGTGTGTGTGTGTGTGCGTGCTATGTACGTGTGTGTGTGTGTGTGTGTTGTGTGATGATGTGTTTTCGGTGGTGTGTTGATAGTGTGGTGGGTTGGGTAAGTATGCGGTGTTGTGTGGTTGTGGGTGTGTGTGTGTGTGTGTGGTGTGTGTGGTAGTGTGAAATGTGGTGTATGCGATGTTCAGGTGCTCTCCAAATTTCCTTTCTCTTCTTTCCGTTTAAGCTTTTTTTTTCATCTTTCTGTTTTTCCTCTCATTTCTAAAACTGAACTTCAATTTCCTTCTTCCTGTCCTCTATCCTATGTCTTCTTTTCCTTCTTTCTTGAACATTCTTTTCTTCTTTGCTTTCTTCTTATCTTGCTTTATCTCCGTTTTCTTCCTCCTTCCTCCCTTTCCCTCCTTCTTGTCCTCCTTCTTGACCCCTCCTCCGTCCTTTTTTTCGTTCCCTCTTCCCCTTTCTTTTTTCTTCTTTTCTTCCTTTTTCCTTCGCCTTCTTTACTTTCTCTCATCCTGATTTCCCCCCATTGTTTTCTTTTTTCTTCCCCCTTTTCTTCTTGTTCTCTTTCTTTCTCTTCCCTCCTCTTTTCCTTCTTAGTCCTTTCTCTCTCTTTCTCCCCCTCTTTATCTTTCTGTTCGTCACTTTTCCCCTTTCCCTCCCTTCTTTTTTCTTATTTTCCTTCCTTTCCTGTCTTCCTTCTTTTTCCTCTTTTCCCTTTCTTTGTCCTTTGTTTTTTTCCCCCTCTCCCCCCTTTTCTTTCTTCCTTTCTCTCCCCTTTTTTTTACTTCCCCTCCCCTCCCCTCCTTCCTTTTTTTCCCTTTCTCTCTCTCCTTTTCCTTTCCTTTCTCTTTTGCTTCCATTTATTTTCCTTCTTCTCTCCCTTCTTTCATTTCTTTTTTTTCCTTCTTCTCTTTTCTTTTTTCCTGTTTCGTCTTCCTCTTCTTTCCTCCCCCTTCTTTCTTCTTTCTCCTATCTCTTCTTTCCTTTTCTCTTTTCTTCTTTCTTTTTTCTCTTCTCCTCCTTCTTCTTCTGTTGCCCTTCTTCATTTTTCGAACTTTCTCTCTCTTCTTTCCTATCCTTCGTTTCCTCCTTCAACCCGTCTGTCCCCCCCCTCACACTCTTTCTTCCCTTTCCTCTCCCCTCCTCCCTTCCTCCTGCGTTTTGTTCTGTTCTGTCCCTCTCTGTGTGTCTCCTCCCCTCCCTCCCCTTCCTTTCTCCTCCGGCTTCTCGTGTCCTTCGAAACAACTGTGCCGTGTTTCTAAATCTCCTTGCTTTCTCTACTCCGGATGCTCCCCCCTCCTCCGGCCCCTCCTCCCTTCTTTCTCCTTTCCTATTCTCCTCTTCTCCTCCTACCTTCCCTCCGCCTCCCTCCCTCTTTCCTCCCCTTTTTCTCTTTCCCTCCCTTCCCTCCTCCCTCCTATCTTCCTTCTCTTTCCAATCCGCCTTTTCTCTTCCTCCTCCCTTTTTCTCCCTCTCCTTCCTTCTGTTTCTTTTTTCTTTCTCCTCCCTTCTGTCATCCTCTTCCTCCTTTTCCGTCGACTCCCCTCCTTCTTCCTCACTCTTTCTTCCTTCCCCTCCTTCCTCTTTTCTTCATACCTCCTCTTCACTTTCTCCTCCTCCTTCCTCCCTGTCCCTCCTACCCTTCTTTCCTTTCCTCCCTCCCTTCCCCATCGTTTCCTCCTCCTCCGCTTCCCCACCTCCCTTCTCCTTCCTCCTCCTCCCCTTCCTCCTCCTCCTCCTCCTCTCTCCCTCCCTCCTCCTCCTCCTCCTCTTCCCCTTCCTCCCCATCTCCTCCTATCCTCCTCCCCTCTTCCCCTCCTCCTCCTTTTCCTTCCTCTCCATCTCCTACCTCTTTGTCTTGTCTCTCCCCTCCTCTCCATTCCTCCATCATCCCTCCCCCTCTCTCCTCCTCCTTCTTTCTTCTGCCGCCTCTTCGTCCTCCTCGTCTTCATCCTCTCCTTCCTCCTCCCTCCTTCCCCTTCTCCTCCCTTCCTCTATCGCCTCTCTTCCCTTCCGTCGCCTCCACTCCTCCTCCGCCCTCTCCGTGTCTTCCTCCCTTCCTCCGCCCTTTCGTCTTCCTCCACTTTCCCTCTCCTCCTCTTTCCCTCTCCTCCCTTTCAATCCTCCTCCTTCCTCCCCTCCTCCCTTTTACATCTTTCCTCCTTTCTGTCCTCCTTTTCCTCCCATTCCTCATCCTCCTGCCTTACCTCCTCCTCCCCTCCTCCTCCTGCATCCTCTTCCTCCTCCATCCTCCTCTTCCTCCTTCCCTCTCCTCCTCTCCTCCTCCTTCTTACTCTCCTCTCCCCTCCCTTTATGTCTCTTCCTCGCATCCTCCTCCTCTCCTTCTTCTCTCCTCCTCCTTCTCCCTCTCCTCTTCCCTCACTCCTCCTCCTTCCTTCTCTCTCTTCCTCCGCTTCTTCCTCCCTTCCTCAGCTCTTCTCTCCTCCTCCTCTAAACCCCTCCTCCTTCTTCCTCTTCCTCCCCTCCTTCCCCTCATCCTCCTCCTCCTTCCATCCATCTTCTTCCCTCCCTCTCCATCACCTCTCCTTCCCTTCTACTTTCCTCCTTTTTCCTGCTTCTCTTCACCTTCCTCCTTCTCTCCCTTCTCACTCCTCCCCTCTCTCCCTGCCTCTTCCCTCTCCTTCCCTCCTCCCTCACTCCTCCCCTTCCGCCTCCTCCTCCCTCCTCTCCTCCCTCCTTCCTCTCCTCCTTCCTCCCGCTTCCTCTCCCTCCTCCCCTTCTCCTCTCTTCTTCTTTCTCCCCCCCCCCCCTTTTTTCCTCTTTCTTCCTTTTTCTCCGCTCTCCTTCTTCCCCTCTGCTTCTTACTCCTCCTCTTTTTTTTTTTCTCCCTTCCTCCTCTTTTTCTTTTTCCCTCACCTTACTTCTTTCCCCCCCTCCCCCCTAGTTTTTCTTTTTTTTTTCCTGCCCCCCTCTTTCCTTCCCCTCCTTCCTCCTACCTCTTTTTTTCTTTTCCTGTCTTTTTTTTCTCCTTTTTTTTTTCCCTCCTTTTCCTCCTCCTCCTGCTTTTGCTGCTCTTCCATCTCCTTCTCCTCTACCCTCCTCCTCCTTCTACTTTACTTTACTACTCCTCCTCCTACTCTTCTTCTTCTCTCTTCGTCTTCTTCTTTCCCTTCTTCCTCCTCCTTCCCTCCTCTCTCTTCCTCTCCTTTCTTCTTTTTCTTTCTTTTCTCTTCTTTTTTTTCTTTCTTCCCTTCCTTTTCTTCTTTTCCCCCTTTCCCTATCCGTCCCTTCCTCCTTCTTTATCCTCCCCCCTCTTCCTCCTCCTTTAAATTCCCGAAGTATAGTCACTAATTGACATAGCTGTTGACCGTCGATGAAGACAGAGTTTTTTGTTTTTATTTTAAAGCATTGGTTTCCTTTCTCTTGAGTATGCCAGATTTACGACCTGATGACGTCTCTCTTGGTATGAGACCATATTAATGAATCAGTAAACAAAACAAAGCGTATATTAATTTCAAACGCGCAAAATAACCGAAGAGTATTTTTTGTTCACCAAGAATTTTTTTCCTTTTCACACCTACTGCGACCGCAGTATTTTTTGGAATGGTTCATCACGTCAGTTAAGAAGGCCTTCAGAGGATTGCTAGTATCATCGTCTAGTATCCCTCATGCAAGCCCCATCCCATTCGCGCCCCTAATGTTCCCATATTCATAAAACGAAGCACCAAATGCTCTAGATTGGTGGTCTCAAAGGACAAGTGTCGTGGACTGGATGACCTGACTGTAAAATTGTACAATTGCAAAAAAAATTGCAATCCCCTTTCACCGCCTCCAAGAACGCCCCACACACCCACACCCCCACACCACACAACACACACACCAACAACCTCCCATGTTTTAAATCTATGACTATGCATGAGGAAAAAAATTTTACGAATTTTTCTTTAATAACAAATTTTTTCCTTTTTCCAGAGCAAAAAACCTTTTTTTAAACAAACCTTTTAGTAAATAGCTATATCATAACCTGTCAAGATAATTGGGGCGCCAATTAATCTTTAAAATCACGTTCCAATCTCGCTCTATTCTAAAAATCCTAAAATTCTAATCGAGTCTAGTCTGCGGTCTAGTAGTCTGTCAAAACCTATGAACTAGCCATAGAAAGAAGACGTCCTCTCAGACTACTTTGATACATCTGGCTTGTTTTCAACCCTTCAATCTGCTATCATAGTACATATTTTTTTGGTGCCCAACGTGGCAAAGCCTATGTAGCAAATGGCTTCTCTAGTACAACAAAAGGTCCATACGGCAACGATTATCGGTGCTTCAATTCGCACCGAGACTTTGCGAAGCTTTTGATTAACTCACTGATCATGTCATGTAACTATTCCCTAGAAGACTTTCCGAATTGTGTGAGTGCGTATCAAACATTGCGATAAAAGTCATGTAACATTTCTTGACCAACAGAACTCATTGTTCTTCTAGTTAAATTCCAGTTAAAAACAACCAAAACCACCGTTCTTTTAACAATCAGCGCAACAACAAAGCTTTCTCCCAAGCCACACTCTTCTTCTTAGAAGCCCTATGACAAGTGACGCAAATAGAAAAAAAAACGGCGTTCCATTATGACCATAATCTGTGACGCTCATCTCTTCTCTCGTCCTCGTCTCCTCTCTCTCTCTCGCTCTCCTCTCGTGCCAACTCCATCCTCCTTCTTTGTTTCTTCTAGTGATCATGTCTCTATGTTTGCCTCTAAATAAGGCATCGTTTCCTGAGGATCTGTCTTGGATCGTTCTTTTTCAACATTTATAAAAACGGAACGACGGGTCCTTACCTACTAAAAGGTTACCCTATACCTAATTCTAATTCTTATCAGCTAATCTGCGACTTTTGTTCGCAAATGGCCTAGAAGTATTTCACACACAAGCCAATCGCTGCTGA
>JADBJO010000017.1:595000-612500 GCA_016801955.1 Conus betulinus
TGCTGACAATACAAGACAGCACGCTAGTTATAGTATTCACTAAGTTATGTTGTAAACTTATCTGGGGCTCTAAAAAGATATGGTCGCCCATCTTGATAAAACTATGTTAATTTGTCCTCACCAGAAAAGACAGTATGAAAGAAACCACGCTGGATGATAAATCATGCAAATGCAGTTATCGAGCAGGTAGCTGAAAGGAATTTTTTAGGCTTTATTCTTAATCAAACCATGTCGAGGCAAAAAAAAAAAAAAGAAAATTTCATTGTCATAGAAAACAGGCACCTTCGAGTTTTTTACAGTCATCACAGATTGATCTCCTCTTTCACCATTGTTGCAGATGGATATTGTTTTCTGCATTTCTGTAGGGTCTTCTCGGCCATGGCTCTTTTATTTTGGGTAACTATGCTTCTTTAATACCAAGCCTTTAACATGATAAACGACTTCAAATCTTCCAATGAACCTGTGCATGATGTACGCAAACAGCACCAAGCCTTAATTCATCATCTATATCTTAGATTGGATTACTTGTAATTCTTATGCCAAACATTTTTCAGGTACCTGCCCATAATATCTTAATCAGTGATTTCTTTCCAGTTCCAACATCAGTGCGACACGGCTTGTGCTCCTAAAGCTGACGCAGATTTATGTAAAATGAGTTTGTCCTTTCATGGCAGTAAAGTGTCAAACAATATTCCCGCACATATCGTCAGATTGTTTCATCGTTAGATTTCAAATCTAACATTAAAATCCGTATTTTGATACCGACGGCTGACCATTCTGCGTCACGTGGAAAAAAAGACTACGGATTGTATGCTCTTAACAGTTCATGTGCGTATAATGACTATGTAAGGAAGGCTGTGAGGACTGGGGTGAGAAAATGCACGTGTGCTGGTTTGAGAGAAATCGTACTAACTTCTAATGCCCTGTGTGTGCTCATGCATGTGAAAGGTGCGCGTGTGTGTGCGTGCGTTTTGTGCATGCTTTCGTGCGTGCGTATGTGTAAATGTAATTGCTACTGTCTTCAGAAAATATTACTAGGTTTGTTCATGTGTTAACATTACAGCTTTTGACCTCCTTAGTTGCTTCGTTTTGCTTTTTATGGTTTGACTAGATGTGCTTGGTCTTCTGAAAAGGGCCATGAATATGTCTAATTCCTCATGCGTTCAAGGTTAGATTCATCAATCTCGTCGTCTGCTCTTGCTTCTTCTTCTTCTTCTTCTTCTTCTTCTTCTTCTTCTTCTTCTTCTGGCCCTCCTTTGTCTTTTACCCCTCGCTTTTCTTTCTTGTCCTCCTGCCACGTCACTCATTTCCTTCTCATCGTATTATCTTCTTTTGCCTATAATTTGACGTCTCTCTCTCTCTCTCTCTCTCTCTCTCTCTCTCTCTCTCTCTCTCTCTCTCTCTCTCTCTCTCTCTCTCTCTCTCTCTCTCTCTCTCTCTGGCCTTTGGGATGCTTCCATTTTATTTCCGTCTCATTCTTCTCTCGTTTCCTCCCCGCCGCCTACTTCCTCCCCTTCCTTCTTCCCTCCTTTCTTCCCCGTCCCCCACTGTGCACTGGGCATCCCTCCCTTCGCTCCTTTTTATCTTCTGATTACCCCCTGACCCACCCACCCCCCACACCCCCATCCCCCGTCTTTCCCCTCCTCCTCCCTTCTTTGCTTTTTCCCTCATTTTCTTGGTGGTGTGTTTATTTGTTTGTTTGTTTTTGTTGTTGTTTGTTTTTTTTTTATTCCTCCTCTTTACTAGTTCTAAAGAAACGTCAGCAAGTCTTCTTACGAACTGTGGATAGAGGCAGAGGGAAATGAGTCTCGTGTGTGTGTGTGTGTGTGTGTGTGTGTGTGTGTGTGTCTGTGTGTGTGTGTGTGTGTGTGTGTGTGTGTGTGTGTGTGTGCGTGTGTGTGTGTGTGTGTGTGTTTGTTTTTTGTGTATGCACATGTGCGCGCGCGCGTGCGCGCTTCTGACGCTCAGCTTGTGCACATGTGAGGCCAGCTTGTCTGTGTTGTCATTAAGAGCCCGCTGTTGACATGCAGCTTTAGGGCTTGGCCTATCAATCTGATCAGATTAATACTCCCAAGTCCTACAGCTGCATGCATTCAAGCTAATCGTCATCATGTGTATGTTTACTATATTCCTTTGATCGTCGTACTGTCAATGTAATCTGTTCAGTTTGACTGTCACTATGTATGCGTGACTTGTTCAATGTGACTGTCACGCTAGAAATGCCGCCTGGCCATTAGGCGGTAGCCAACCCGTCATATTTCTTCACGGGGTTCTTGTCAACAAGCAAGCCAACGTTTCCTGTTTTGTTCTCTGTGCCGTTGAAGCAGATCCTATGTCCGTCTTCAGTTGAAGCTTGACCATTTTTTTTTCTGGTTTGCAACGAACTTCTCTTCATCCCAGTCTGTTCCAGAAGGCAAGTGCCCATTTCGTGAGTGAGTTCTTTCAATTTCCCCCTGCCATTCAAGGTTCTGGCATTCATCATCCGGTGTAATCATGTTTCCTCTGCAAACAATAAATAGGTGGAAACAGAGCCTTCTCGTGTTCTTTTCTTCGTAGAGTTAGCATTGCAACCTGAGCGATTATCTTTATGACAGTCACTAAATTTCAGACAGGTTTAGAATACGTCTCTATGGTAATAAGCAGAGTGTGCAAGATCATACGCAGAGCATGTACGGGTGTTTGGAGTCTGTGTGCCATATGTATACCACTGTAGTTGTGTGAAAGGTAGGTGCACGTGACTTATAATGCAATTTTATGAATGCTTTCAGTGCGTGACTTAACGAGCAGGGTGTACATTTCCTCTGTGTGTGTGTGTGTGTGTGTGTGTGTGTGTGTGTGTGTGTGTGTGTGTGTGTGTGCAGTGCACCCACGCCGCTCATTCCGACACCCCGTCCACAGCCCAGCCCGGTCGGCCCCGCCGCGCAGCCCCGGCACCCGCAGTCCACAGGAAGCAGTCAATGTCAAGTTATCAAGAGGCAACCCACCGGAGGAGACAATGCACTGCTGCTGAGTCACTTCAGTGGTGTTCAGTGGCGCCTGTTCTGATCTAACATACGCAGGACACCACCTACAAAGTCCCCTACTGACGACAATAGTTGTTTAGTCGCGGAGCCGGCGTGAGTGAGCTCTCCCTCCGGAGGGCGCCACCACGTCTGTCCAACGACAGCCCCCATGGACTCGCCGATACCGGTGACCCCGACGGAACCAAACCAAGACCACAGACGTGGAGAGGACATCAAAATTGAGGTCAGCATGAGAGCAGGGCATGACGGCCACAGAATTTGAGGCTTTTTTTTTTAATGCTGATCGATGAGAATGAGGATGATGAAGATGATGCTACGGATTTTCATTTTGGTCTGAGACTGCATGACAGGGCTGTACTCTACGCTTCCTTTCATAATATATCCCGGCGTCAACCAGGCCCGAGAGATACAGACACCTGCAGTGTTTGTCAGGAAGTAAATTTCCAATGTTATCTTACATTTCTGCTGTTGTGCATTATACTTCTCGTGATTGGGGGGATAAGATCTGAAGTGTTCTAAAAATGGCACGTGATACGTTGTCTTGCTTAATAGGGGGAAGGATTTGGTTCTGTGGTGGTGTCAATCTCATGGGTGGGTGAAGGATCAGAATCTGCTAAATTCTTATAATGACACTGTTACACGTTACTCTTCACTTCAAGCAGGTTAGATTAGTCCACAAAAGACAAAGATGGCAAACATAAGGTTGAAAGGCTAGCCTTTCTGGGACTAAGTATCACTGAAAAGAGAACCATAAACGATGTGCAAAATATAAAACCTTTAAATGTAGAGAATAATAATCAAAAGATTATGGTCTGTTAATAAACAATTATCCTATTCCATTGACTCTTTTGTAGACACGCAGCCTAGGATACTAATCTTATTCCCTCAACAAAAAAACACATAATGCACGTAAGGTATAATCATCCATGGAGCTTTTCTACAATATCAAATTAAACAACCGTATACAGCTTCTTCTCTCCCGTCAATACATACCTGAATATAGACACACGTTGAATTTTTAACTGCCAATAAAAATAAAGGAAAAGAAAACCACCACCATTGCCCCTCCCCACCCTTGCTCCCCCGAACAGCAGCAACAACAGCAACCCTGGTGGCATACTGAAACTCCGAAATTTGAAACCGTCAACTATCACTACCACCAATAGTGCCACCACAGAGTGCTAGCCAACATTGGTTCAGTTGCTAATTGTCGGATAGAGGAGCAACGGGTCCGGGAGGAGGTGGAAGTGGCAGGATGGAGAGGGAAGTTTCTTTTGTTTGTGTTGGTTTGGTTTGGTTTGGTTTGGGTTTGTGTTGTTAATACCCGCGAAGAAAGGTCCCATAGTAAAAATGAATAATAATAATAATGTTAATTTATATAGTGCATATTCTCTATAAAAAAAAAAAAAAAAAGAAAATAATAATAAGGCTCTAAGCGCTTTACATTACCAACAACACACACACACACACACACACACACACACGCGCGCGCGCGCGCAGGCATGCACGCGCGCACGCATGCACGCACGCGCGCGCGCGCAGGACGCACGCGCGCGTTCACGCGCTACACGTGCTCACGCATGACCAAACACCCACGCTGTCAGACACCCGCACGCACGCACGCGCTCACATCAACACGGCCTGCACGTACAAGCAACACGACCACCAGGCGTGCACGCAAAAACCCACTCAGACACTAAAAGGGTGGATTAGGGAGTTGGGGGGGGGGGGGGGGGGGGGTGGTTACGACTGAAGAAAGAAGTTAGTTTTGACGGCAGTTTGAAAGAAGAGGGTGAAGGTAGGTGTCTGACACTGATGGGAAGTGTATTCCAGACAGTTGGTCCTTGGAAGGAGAGAGAACGTTGACCAAAAGATTTTGTTCTGACAGAAGGAATGTGCAAGAGGCGACTGTCGGCAGAGGAACGAAGTTGATGGGATGGGGTGTAGATGTGGAGGATGTCGGAAAGATATTTTGGTCCAGTGCCAGAAACAGAAGAGAAACAGATAGAAGCCAGCTTGTAGTCAGTTCAACTCTGGATTGGAAGCCAGTGGAGGGACTGCAACAGAGGAGTGACATGTTTACGTTTAGACGTCTTGCAAACAAGCCTGGCAGCGCTATTCTGAACCTTCTGCAGTTTATTGATTAGGTACTTTGGTGAGCCAGCCAGCCAAGAGACTGTTGCAGTAGTCCAACCTTGAGAGAACTTGGGAACAAACCGGAGTTTTTGTGGCTTCAGTGGAAAGGAAGTGTCTGATGAACTGATCTTACGTATTTCCAGATATGCTGCCTTGCAAACATTAGACACGTGGTGCTTGAAAGAAAGGGTGGAATCAAAAGTCACACCGAGGTTACGAGCCTGGGATGAGAGTTGAATATCAGAACTTCCGATACTGATGAAAGGAGGAAGGGAGGGATGACCTTGGAGTTTGGGAGGAGAGGAGCAAGGAGAAGAACTTCAGTTTGTCGTCATTCAGCTGCAACTTATTCAAAGTCATCCAGTTTTTTTAAATCTTGTGAACAGCTTTTAACATCACTGACAACATCCTTGAGTTCAGATACAGTGCTTGACTTGTACATCTGAGTGTCATCAGCAAAACTCATATGCAGCAATGAGTGCTGATCGATCATGTCTGACACAGGTCTGACATACAGAGCAAACAGAACCGGCCCAAGGACGGAACCTTGCGGTACCCCACAGGTTAGAGGTGTAGGAGATGAAGAAAGAAGAGAGATGAAGAAAGAAGGAGATGATGACTGACTGACTGAAACCATTTACTGTCAGATTTAACATAGTGTTGTACTGACAAGAAGGAGATGAAGACGTTGTGAGGCGCACACCAGCCTTAGACCTTCACAGAACTAGAAGGGGAAGAAAAGGCAGTGTGAAATGAGTGGTTTTAGAAGAAGGTTAAATAAGATCAAGATAAAGAGAAAAGAGATTCTTTACAAGCCAATGAATTCCCAACAAAAATGTCACCAAGTGTTCCGATCTTCTATTATTGGACTTTCTGATCATGCTTTTGGTCTTCAGAAGTTTGCTTCCATTACCATCGTTGATAAAATAGCTGGTTTGTGTTGACTCATTCACGTCACTCAGCATTGAATAGAACCATCAGTTGCGCTGTCGGGCGTTCACCTTGCATATCAGCCGACTAATGGATAAATGAGCAAAAGTTAGGCAAAAGCAGGAATAACAATAGCATTTCACACGTGCGTAAAGGCGTACAAAAACATATAGCATACATATATACATACATACACACATACATGCATACATATACATACACACATAGATACATACATGCATGCACACACATATGCATGCATGCATGCATGCATGCATACATACATACATACATACATACATACATACATACATACATACATACATACATACATGCATGCATGCATACATACATACATACATATACATACACACGTTACATACATACACATGCATGCTACATACATGCATACATACAGCACACGTGTATCCATACTTTTTGTCTAAAACAGAGCAAATATCCATACTTTTTGTCTAAATCCCAACGATGTATTTTGTTAATGTCATGAGTAAATCTGTTTTAGCGCCTTTAAATGCTACATCTACGTACCATTTTACACGGTGCTCAGGATTCTCTCTCTCTCTCTCTCTCTCTCTCTCTCTCTCTCTCTCTCTCTCTCTCTCTCTCTCTCTCTCTCCTTTTTTTTCAGTTTTTGTTCTGGTCTTGTTGAAACCTCATCTCTTTCAAGTTTGCTGAACATCAATGAGGAAACTAATCCAAATCGGGCAGACAAGGGGGGCAGCGAGGTTAAGAGGAAGGGAAAGAAAGTAGAAAGAAAGAGCTCTTTCCTCTGGCGAGTTGTTACCCTTATTAATAAGGTCCCATTAATCTCTTCCCTGAAGCGTAGTCTCCCTTTTCGCTTTTTTTTTTTTCTCCTTTTTTTTTCTTCAGCCTCTGCTTTTTTGCCCTTCCATTCGTTGTTCCTGTTAGCCATTTTCACTTTTTCATGTTGTTTTTACTTCAAAATCCGCCACCTCTTTTTTTTTTTTTTTTTTTTTTTTTTTTTTTTTTTTTTTTTTTTTTTTTTTTTTTTGTTCTTTCCTAATGTCTGTCGTTGTTTCTGTTAGTGTTGTTGCTCTTTCCATCGTTGTGATTTTTTCTTTCTGTCACAGTTTCGGTTCAAGCTGCTGTACCTCCTTTGTTGTTGGTGTTGTTGCTGCTGTTCTCATTTCTGTTGTCTTTCTGTTAATGCTGTTGTTAGTTTGGTTGCCTTTCTTTCTGTTGAATGGTATGTTATTTCTGTCGCCGTTTCTTTTTTCTTATACTCCTGTGCCTGTGTACTCCTTTCCTGTTGATGTGGGGTGTTAACGCTGTCTTTTTTTACCATTACCATTGTAGTGGTCTGTCTGTTGATGTGGGTGTTTACGTTGTCTTTTTTTTTACCTTTACCATATTAGTGGTCTGTCTGTTGATGGTGGTATCCTGTTGCTTTTTTTTTTTTTAATGCTGTGATCATATCTCTTATCTTTTTGCTAATGTTATTTCTGTTGCTGTTTCTCTTCGCGCTGTTTATTTCAGTTGGCGTGTCTATTAACTGTTTGTGTGCTTATGCTGTGTTTATTTCTGTTGATCATTCAGCTAATACTTTGGATATTTCTGGAGTTTTTTTTCTTTTGATCTTACTGTTATTCTGTCGCTCGTTGTTTTAATACAGTAACATCCATTGCTCTTTGTGTTGATGCTACTTCTGCCGCTGTTTTTCTTTCTGAACGTGCTGTTATCATTAACATTGGCCTTTCAGTTTATGTTGTAATTTGTGTTTTTTTTTTCTGTTCATGTGGTCATTAGTTCTGATGCTTTGTTGATGTGGATTGTTTACACTTCCTACATGTGCTGTTACTGTTCTTTGCGTTGTTTTATTCCTTGTGATGTTGCTCTTATTTTTGTCACTTTTTTTGTTGATGTTGCTATTTCTGTCACTGTTTTCATTGGTGGTTTTTCTGTTTCTTTTGCTCGTTTTTTGATGACGTTGTTTTCATTTCTGACACTGGTTTTTAATGTTGTTGTTGTTTCTGGCGCTGTTTCTGTTGATGCTATTTGTATTTTTGTCACTGCTTCTGTTGATGTTGTTTTTATTTCTGTCTGTTGACACTGTTATTTTGAGGTCACTGTTTTCGTTCAAGCTGTTGTTATTTCAGTTTTGTTACTCTTCATGCTGTAGTTGTTTAGGTTGTTCTCTACTTAAATTAATCTTGTTGCTGCTTTCTTTGTTTCTGTTGTACCGATGTTTTCTGCTCTTCTTTCTGTTGATTTTGTTGTTATTGTTGTCTCTGTATCTGTTGATGCAGCTGTTCTGTTAATCACCGTCTCTGTTGGGTGCTTTTGTTGATACTATTTTTACTGGTATCACTTGTGTCTGGCGCTATCACTGCTTCTTCTGTGATGATGGTCTATGAAGTAGGGACATACAGGCTGGTGTGTAGCAGGGCATACTTCTGTGGAGTACTGTGATAAGTTAAGTAAGATATACGGCACTTTGAGAAGTAAAGCAGAACACACGTGCATACACCATGATGAAAAATGAAATATGCCATACTTCTGAGAAGCCCAGCAGGATATGTTTCTATAAAGTGCTATGAGAAGCAAAGGGTAACATATATCTGTACGGTGCTGTGAGAAGTAGATTACAACAAACTTCTCTACAGATCGATGAAAAGTAAAAGAAGCACATACTTCTGTACAAGATGGAAAGGGTGTCGCACCGAACAACAGCAAGCATGCAATACGTATAAGCAAAAAGGGATGGGATTAGTAAGAAATGGACCGTGGACGGAGTAAGGGAAACAGAAGCCGGACAAATGAGAGTAAATATGTAAACATGAAGAGAGAGAGAGGGCGAGAAAGGAAAGAGAGATGGGGGGGGGGGGGGTAGACAGAGAGGGGGGTGGGGGGGGGGACAGAAACGATCAAAGCAATAATAAGAATGAGACTTGTGAAGATCTCAACAAACAGTCCCTCCCCCCCCCCCCCCCCCCCCCCACACCACCACACACACACACACACACACACACACACACACACACACACACACACACACACAGGAAGAGAAGAAGAAAGAAGAAGAAGAAGAAGAAGAAGAAGAAGAAGAAGAAGAAGAAGAAGATGAGAGAAGAGAGAGAGAGAGAGAGAGAGAGAGAGAGAGAGAGAGAGAGAGAGAGAGAGTAACGATGACGCCAAGCGCTCTGGCTTGACCCCTGCTGGCTACACAGTTCACTCCATGCCTTGACCTCTCGGCCTCGCTGACCACGTTGTGCGTGGTGGAGTCCTTGCCTTTCTGTTGAAGGGGCTTAACTTCCTCTGAATATGCAGCGTACCTTCAAGAACTTCTTTTGTGTTTAAACGCCTACCGTTCAAAAAAAAAAAAAATATGTTGAAGGATGCAACATCTTTATTTCTGAAAAATCTGCCATCTTAGAGTGCTGTTCATTGCACCATGACAGAGTTATCATGGCAGGGGAATTTAAAACCTACCATGAAGATGACATGAAAAGAAAGAGCTGCACTGGAAGATGCCAGTGGGACTCAGAGAAGTACTGTACTTCACTGCCAAAAGGCAGCCATCCTGCAACACCCTGGTGGCCTGTGTTGTGTTTACATTGGATGCAGGCACGCGAAGGGTTTGCCAGTAAGACGTCAAGGGACATAACTGTTCTCACACAAATTCCAGTCGAATGAATTAAAGAGATCTTCTTCACCTTTTCGATCTGGGAGAATATGTCAATGAACCCACACATGTGTATTAACATATTCTTGATCTTGGCTTGTATCCTAGCCATGATAATGTTTAATCCGATGAGAAATGGTATGACCTTATGTTTCATTATATGTCTGTCTTTCGTAAAACAGGTGTTACAGAAACTGTTGGCCACCGCACTATCAAACATATTCGTTCCATCCATAAAGCTCAAACTTGACAAACTTCACAATGACATCAGATATGCCTCTGCCCAGTTTGCACTCATCCCTGCTCAACCATCTGGACAGATACGTCATCATCACTTCCACCCCCACCCCCACCCTTTCCATCAGCTCACAGACAGGGCACGGACAATCACGCTATGGTACGGCATGGTCGCCCCCCAAAAACTCAGTGAGTTGAAAACTGAGCACCGCCGCAAAGCTAAAAGGCGCTGGCGTGACTCTAACCTCACTGCTATAATCAGATTACCAACTTCATTAAACGAGACAATGTACAATTAATTCAAAATTCTTGAACTAGACTTTTTTAACACAGACGCGGCCTAGGCAAGACTTATTTGGAACTTTACAGCAAAATCAATCAAATTCTTAGCAAAACAAAAGCTGTTGTATCTCCTGCCAACAAAGAACCAACAAAAAATACTGTGAATCTTTTTTGAACTTCCATTCCCGAGACAGGAGAGTGGACATTTGTGACCCATTTGGTTCTCCTTGCCCCTCAGAAGTTACCTCCACTTATTCCGCTCCATGTTGTACCAGTTTCAGGCATGCAGCCCTGTTTGTAGAGGAGACTCCCCAGAAAACTGAAAAAATGATTGCACTTTTTTCCTCACAAACACCCGGACACCCTGCTATCCGCCATCATAGATATTTTCAACAGTTTGTCGTGTGTGAGGTTTAGTCCATGATGATTTCAAAGTGCAATTGTTAAACCTGTTTTGAAAAGAAAAAGAAAAGAAACCCATCGCGTGACCCAAATAAACCGGAAAAACAAATTCCGACCGGTCTCCAATTTTTCTTCGTGTCACAACTTAAAAAAGAAATGGTTCTCCAGCAATTATACCAGCATCTTCTTGCTAACGACATGTTCATCTTCCACCGGCCGGCTGACCGTGCACAGAAACTGTTCTCTCTGAATCTAGAAACACGTTCTGATATGTCTGGATGACTCAAAATAGGCAGGCTTACCTGTTCATGTTCTTTTACATCTCTCTGTAGCTTTTGACGTACTGATCACGATATATTTGGAATTCCGTCTTATAACCGAATGCAACACGGTTCAAGGGCATTTTAACATTTGCGCCGACACTCTGTAACTCGCTACTTTTCAAAGCATGCGCTTCTTCTTCCCCGTCTTTCAAGATGGCGTTTATAAGTTATCTGCACAAAAGACAGTAGCAAACGACCAGCTGAGAGAGAGAGAGAGAGAGAGAGAGAGAGAGAGAGAGAGAGAGAGAGAGAGAGAGAGAGAGAGAGAGAGAGAGAGAGAGAGAGAGCTTAACGTGTTCCAATTTGTAAAACAGTCCAGTACTTGTCATTGATCGGGCAGGACAGGTGCACTCAAAATACTCATTGTCATCATTAGGAGAGAGAGACAGACAGAGAGAGAGAAGAAGAAGAAGGAGAAGAAGAAGAAGAAGAAGAAGAAGAAGAACAAGAACAAAGAAGAAGAAAACAAGGCTTGTCCAGAAAGACTTACATGGGAGAGGGATGGGGGAGGGAGGGAAGTGGTTTGCAGACGACGGCGTTAAACAACATTCCATAAACAAAAAGCGAATAAGAGACAGAGGGATGTATACATGGATTCTCCCTGGAAGGAGAGAGAAAAAAACAAGGGAGAGAATAGACAAAGGAAATCATAAGCAATGGCAGTTTTCTTCCTGTGTTCCAGCAAACCACTTTTATATTCAATATTTACGTTCTGTGTAGGCTTACCATCATTGAACAGGCTGTGGTTTCCTGTCCTGTCTTATAGTGTCTGTCCTTCAGTCCGTGTGTGTGTGTGTGTGTGTGTGCGTGTGTGTGTGTGTGTGTGTGTGTGCGTGTGTGTGTGTGCGCGCGCGCGCGCACGCGTGTGTGTGTGGGGAGGCGGGGGGGAGGGGGGCGGGGGACAGGATGGAAGAAGGGGAAGTGACGGATACTGCATTCACAAAAACGTATCTGGCCATCTCACAATGTTTGCCTTTTCATTGCTGTGTGTGTAGACGACGGTGAGACTGAAAATAGGGCAAAAATGCAAATAGCGCACATGGTAATTTTTTTTTTTTTTTCCTTAGGCATAGCAAAACAGGGGGATTTTCAAGAAATTTGTTAAAAACAATAGACATCGAAAAGCACAAAACTGTACTTCCAGATAACAACAAAAGAACAAAAGACAGAAAGCATTTTGCCGTGTCAGCAATATAACACAGTGCAAGGAATATTCTAATCTCTTGGTTTGTTCCTCATTCATTTGACCTCCCAGCTGGCACTGATATTTTGGCTCTTGGTGGACTGAATTCCAAACCTTCTATTCAGACAAAATGGTGTCACCACCTGCAAAATCTGCCCGCCCGTTTCAATCAATGGATTGAGCCTCTCGCAACAGCAACTGGCCAACCTTTTTCTTTTCTTCCAGTGAAGACAGAGACAGAGAAAAAAAAAAAAACATGCACACGTGCTTGCCTCAGGGAAGATAATCTCCAAAGACATTTCCTTAAAAGCTACCTCCTTTTACTCCGTACAAAAGAAAATACTTGTCCGTTATTCGCGTCTCTTATTTTTTCCCCACGGACTTTTCTTAACTTTGGTTTCTTCTTTCATGTTCGTCTCAAGGGACACAACTGCACATCAGCCTCCGGCCTGTGCTGAACTCAATTCGCCAGTAGGTCTACTTGGGGCATTCTTAAAGGTGGTCCACTTTGGGCAGAGGTCCACTCATGTTTCACGACTGAAATGTCTTCTTCTCCTCTGGCGCTCTACACTACTAGATCTCTTCCACTGAAAAATGAACCATGCCCAACCACACAAAACTGCTCTACTCTTGCATTTGCTTCAAGCAAAACTTTTTTTTTTACTGTCACTGAAAAAATACACTTATACAAACATGTCACACTGGACACAAACACTAAAACGAATGACACTATTAAATGTTTACATTGGCTCAATGTTAACATTGTAATTTATTGCTTAGAATGTAATTTATTGCTTAGAATATCAAAACCACTTTTGCTTGAGCAATAACTACGAATTAATAACTTTAAGTTTTACTGTTCCTACCTAATACATCAACACTGGACATAATCCATCCTACACTGAAGCAAAAACGTGATTTTTTAACGTTATTACTATCTCGACATTGTAATTTACTCTTTGAATTTCAAAACCACATGTGCTTCAGCAGTGGTTATAATTTAATTATGCGATAGCACACTAACAGTTTCAGCAACAACCGTATATCCATCACTAGAAAATTCTTTGTTCCATTTACAACATCAACATTACAATGCCAGCATCTCACAGTAAGTGTAACATTTTCAAATGATTCAATGAACGTCGTCAGAAGAGAAAAAAAAAACAAACAATAAATCAAATATTTTGATATTCGTTGAGCCAAGTCAACATTTCATTCATATTTTAAGACTTTGTTTTCTTATTGCCAGCGTCAAAACATTTTTGGTCAAAGCATTGCATATTTTAGTTATCATTTTAACACATTAATTCAGAGATAATTTTACAAGTATCCAGCACATCAAACATTATGTAATAGTCATCTTAAACATAGAAAAAGGAGAGAAAGGCAGAGATGCCGGGAGGTCAACCTTGTAATCAGACCTGAAAGTTCCTATCCATGTCAGTATACTGGAATGTGGACAGAAGCTTTGCTGTGGGTGGGTTCTTCTGTCTTACCTTCTGTGCCACTTCAGTGGCATTGCACCCACGCCGCTCATTCCGGTCTCCAGTCCACAGCCACAGCCAGGCCCGCCCTGCCACAATCCTGGTACCGGCAATCCACCATGAGCAGTAAGATGGTCATGAGGCAATGCACCAGTCCAGGCATTGTGCTGCTACCAGGTCAGTTCGGTGGTGATCAGTGGTGCCTGTTCTGATTGAACACACAGCGCCGCCCTGCTACCAGGTCAGTTCGGTGGTGATCAATGGTGCCTGTTCTGATTGAACACACGCAGGACACCAGCTACTAAGCCCCCTACTGACAATAATCATGCTTAATCGGGGAACCAGCGTGACTGTGCTCTCCCTCCAGAGGGCGCCGCCATATCCGTCTGACGACAGTACCCATGCACTGGCTTGTACCGGTGACACCCGGCAGAACCAAACCTAGGGCATGGACATGACGACTAGATAGTGACAGTTATCTCTTTACATTTCCTATCAACTTTTTTTACACACACTCAGTGTATCTTCAGTGAGCCGTTCTGTTTGTTGTTTTCCAAGATATTCAATCAGTGATGTTTATTGAATCCTATTCACAACATTCGCTCCACCCACCCTTGATAAACATGGCATACAATTCCTCACAATTCAGTACAGCTGTATGTGGCACTTGCATTCGGGCATAATCAAACACATTTGACTGTGTAGTAAATTACGTACTATCCGAGGTTATCTGTGTACAAAATAATATGCCCTTAATGCCCTTTAGGCAAGCAGCAGTTTCACTGGGATAATATGCTTCCATCAACATTTCCCATGGAGAGTCTTTTTTTTTCGTGTCAGTATTTATTGTGCGCCTTTCCCCCTCTTGAGGCTTGAGAGAGAGCCTGGCATTCCGAACTCCCACGTGCTTTCTTCTCTCTGGGAAAAAAGATGTCCGGTTCTCCTGAGAATGTCTCCACGTTCCAGTGGGTACATTGATGCTGTCCACCTTTCTCTCTCTCCCACTCTGTGTGTGTGTGTGTGTGTGTGTGTGTGTGTGTGTGTGTGTGTGTGTGTGTGTGTGTGTGTGTGTGTGTCCTGACGTGAGGGACAGTGGCCGCTTTTTGGAAGAGCCTCTAAGTGTTTTTTTCTGTCTCCGCCTTTAAACAGGTTGAAGAGGTTTAGCTGGCGGGTCTTCCCCATCCATGCTTGTCTGTCAGTCATCCATTTTTTTTCTCTGTGTGTGTGTGTGTGTGTGTGTGTGTGTGTGTGTGTGTGTGTGTGTGTGTGTGAGACAGACAGACAGACAGACAGACAGACTGACAGACAGGCTTACAGATAGATAGATAGATAGATAGATAGATAAATAGACAGACTGACTGTGTCTTTATGATTTTTATAAGTGTTAAACGTTTTATTTTTTATTGTAGTTTGGATTTCAATTCAGTTTGTGAAGCCTGAAATTTTTCCTCTTTATGTTCTCTTCATTTTGTTGAATACTGCTACTACAAGAGTATAAACGTTTTCGCAGGGATGAGGGTAGAATGAACGTCCCATGCAAACGCACCAAAAGAACGCTCAGAAACGATGCTTCGAAAATTTGAGAAGATTTTTAGGAACAAACCGAACTTTATGATTAAAGAGAATGTTGCCATTAGACCATAGATACATGAATACATTTGAGTACATTAAATACACTCACTCGCACGCTTTTCTCTCACCACTTAATAATGACAGTTGTGAAATATGTGTAGGTGCGAGTATTTGGATACCCTGCACAGAACGCTCGCGCGCGCGTTTTGTGTGTGTGTGTATGTGTGTGTGTGTGTGTGTGTGTGTGTGTGTGTGTGTGTGTGTGTGTGTGTGTGTGTGTGTGGAGAGAGAGAGAGAGAAGAGAGAGAGAGAGAGAGAGAGTTCAGACCTGCTTATCTGTGTGATCGGAGGTCTTCGTTTAGCACCAAAGGACTGCAACAGACAGTATTCCTCCACAGGGTTTGGTCGATGTCTGGAGAAGAAAAAGGACGTCCACAGACCAGAAATAAGTGGCTGGGTTAAAACATGGCCCGTCCACCACACATACAGCCTGGAGTATCAATGTCCAAATTGACCAGCCTTTTCTTTTATGTGGATATCTTTGGGTTAAAGTTTGGCGGACGCGTCAAAGGCGATGAAAATAGGAAAATGATAGGGAACCGACCGACTGAATGTTATAGAATGATAAGAATTACAATAATAATAATAATAATAATAGTTTTTGATGATGATGATGACGACGATGATGATGATAACAACAACAAAAAGAATAATAACAATATTAATAAGTATGATGATGATGATGATGATGATATATTGATAAAAAGCATAGTTACGACGGTTGTACTTTGAACTGATTCTAATGAAATTACATGTGTAGATATTCCTTGTTGTGTTCATGTGGTGTTTCAAATGATGCACAGAGTTCTCTCAGATTGGAAGCTACAACGAATTGAACACATAGTGCATTCCGTACCCCTACGTTACCATTCTTTAAAAAAAAAAATTTAAAGTGATCTTTGAACGAAGAAAATTTCGTTCAGAAAGCCCTCGACTTCACGTTCAGTTCGACACGTCAACGACGGGGAAGGTTAAAGTAGACTGCACCTTACTTTCCTGGCGGAAGATCACACGACCTGAAATACTACAAAAGATATTTAGAAAAGTTTTGTTTTTAATTTATAGATTTCATATGCAACCTTTTTCGGTAATCTTCAACTTTAGAATACTAAACTCAGGGGGGCTGTTTAGACGAAAAACAAAAGGGGTCTTAGGCTCACCTCGATGCGCTAAGTTGAATGGAACCCTCAGCTAAGCTGTACGACCACTACTTTCCCATGAAACTGCGACAAATACACAGTAAGCTCACCCAGAGCAACCACCTGCAAGCCATTTTGACTCAGCGCATCGAGGTGAGCCTAAAATACCCTTTGTTTTTGTCTAAACAGCCCCCCTGAGTTTAGTATTCTAAAGCTGAAGATTATCCCTTTCTCTTGCATACGCACAGTTTACAAAAAAAAAAAAAAAGAAACACCGTATGGGTGTCACTCATTCTGCAGTGATCCCTGTAGAAAAACAACATTTAAAGGTTAGATCCTGGTGCAGATGGCCTGGGTTCTCATTGCTTTTAAAAACTGTGCAGAACAAATGGAGTACGTCACAATGACAGCTTCATTGTGTGTGTGTGTGTGTGTGTGTGTGTGTGTGTGTGTGTGTGTGTGTGTGTGTGCACGTTAGTGTGTGTGTGTGTGTGTGTGTGTGTGTGTGTGTGTGTGTGTGTGTGTGTGTGTGCACGTTAGTGTGTGTGTGTGTGTGTGTGTGTGTGTGTGTGTGTGTGCGTGCGTGCGTGCGTGCGTGTGTGGTGTGTGTGTGTGTGTGTGTGTGTGTGTGTGTGTGTGAAGCTGTTCGTGCTTTCTTTCAGTCAGTTTTGATCTTTTTTTTTTTGTACTGCTGATTTTCTCACCGCCTCTGCAACAAAACGACGTGCAACGCCATACAAAGGAATATGTTAATTATATTAGATTTCATTCACTGCCTTCCCACATAATGGCGCTGAGAGAAATCTAGCCAAATCCATTATTGCGTTCACCCCATTCGTATAATTACTGTGGCTCGAAGGTTGATCTGATAATGAACTGGTTCTGTTCATCAGAATGTGTGTGTGTGTGTGTGTGTGTGTGTGTGAAGCTGTTTGTGCTTTCTCTCAGTCAGTTTTGATCTTTTTCTGGAACATATCCCCACAATCAAACCGAGCTTCCTCCTAAGGGCCGCCCTTGTACTGCTTCCGGGCACGCCTGAGTAGTTGTGTAATGCCTAAGCATCTT